>UNPT01000177.1:0-94424 GCA_900536445.1 Hymenoscyphus occultus
TAGGCCGAACTCGGACTAGCCTTAATTTCTTTCCTTTGTTTTTATCCTTTAATACTTCCTGTTTATGTATAAGAGTTAGTCCAGAAGCGGGCTCTCTCTTTAGCCTGATATTTGTAGAATAGTCTCCCATTCTACCCCCCTTGACCTCTAGGGTACCCCTCTAGCGTCCTTTGCCCTATTAAGGGATGTTTAGAACCTAGCTACACGAAGGCTTGCTGTATTCGCCGGACGTTAAATAAATTTAAATTAAATTAAATTAAAAGTTATTATGCCAAAGTTCTGGCACAAGTAAATCAATTGTCCTATCTTACCTAGCTTAATTAGGAGTAAAAAGTAACAATAATTCTAAACTATTCGTATAATTGATTTAGTTGTATGAGGTCTTTAGAATAATATTTTTATAACTCAGGTGTGTACAGAGTAATGCCAGCCTCTCTTACGTCGACTACATTAATTGGCGATGTAGGCGATGCATGGGAACGAAGGTTCTATATAAGACTAGCACGTCTGCCATTAGATAGGAGCTTCGTGCTTAACTTAGTTGTTAATACTATTATATTAGGCATTCATCTTATCATATTAGTTTGACATCTTTAATACAAGTAACGTTCACTTCCAAGTGAACAACTTCTTCTTACCGCCTACCAACCAGCGACATTCGATACTTTGGGTTAGTTAGTTAGAATATCGTTACACTTTCCTCCCATCTAATAGGCTCTAATATTCTATGGAATTGTGGAATTCCAAAACATATAACGAGCACGTACTAACCTTGCCTAGCGGGGAAACTAATAGCTTATTCGTATACTCGAGTACTATTTACTAACTCTCGGCGCTAAGTAAAGGATATGTTTTACGTATCGAGGGTAACTAAGTAAGCTTGTATATCTCGTTTAATCCTATCAATTAACTATCTACAACAACCTTCTATAACTAGTAGAGTTATTATACGCTTTAGGGTTGTTACCCGTAAATTTATATAAATTATAAATAATTAAAAAAGCTCTAAATTAGCGTAAATAAAGATTTGGCCTCTAAATTTAGATCTTAGCATAAAGTTTATAGTAAATAAAGGGGCGAAAGTAGACTAATTTCATAGTAAAAACTATAAGAATTATATATAAAAAGTTACTTAATTAACAGAATTATTATTGTAAACAATCTTTCAAGCCCTCGTCCTCGTTATTATTACTTATGCTATTAATGTCTTCTTTACTAACATCGTCTCCTACCCCTTCCTTTATATAAGAGTTCGCTTAAGCGGAGAAATCAGGTTATAGCGACCCCGGACTATCTAGATATTCCGATTCCAGAGTTACGTGACGTATCTAAATTATAAATAATTTATTTTTATCTAAACGCCTAATTTACTAAATATTTCTAATTTATATAAAATAGATCTAAATTAACAACCCTAATACGCTTACATGAGGCGTTTAAATAGAGACACCAGAGGATTTCTATTAGTCTTTAAACCGGGGAAACTTCATAGACACACATCCTTTTTCTCGAATTAGATTTTTTGTTCTAAACGACCTGATTACTTCTACTGAAGACTAAAGCAACGATTTCCTTTCGAGGACATGTTCTCTCGGGCACCCCCCCCCCCTCTCCTTCCCCCCTCATAAGGGGGCTGAAAGGGACTGGGAATCGCCCTCCCCCCCCTCTGCCGAGTATTTAATAATAGTTTATCTCTGGCACCTTAAAAGTATTAGAAAAGAACGCTATTAGGTAACTCTTCTTCGGTAGGACTATAGAGGTAGTTGATCACTACCTTAGCAGAGTCCTTAATAAAGCTCTAGCTAATGTCCTTCCCTCTCTAAAGGAACTTTGCTACTAAATCGGAGATCTATGCCTCGCTTTTCATCATTCGTATATAGCCGGGAACCCTCTACCGACTACTAAAACAAAACACTAGGCTACTAACCCCCCTAAACCGGCTAGAGACAATATCTCTGTTTAGCTATCCCCCCCTCTGTTACCAAAAGTCTCTGCCTATGCACGGACCTATGCCGCCTTAGCTTCTGTGAAGCCAGCCTTACCAAATCCTTGTACGTAAACCTAGGACAAGCGTATTACCCCCTCGCTTAACATAAAACCCTCGAAAAAGAACCCTGCTCCTATAAACAAAGGGCTATAATATAAAGAAGACCTTCGAGTCTTTGTTCGACTTGCTCCCGACGCCCTAGAGAGGAAACATACGGCCTTCGCTATTCTTATAGCCTTACAAGACCCTGAGATCGGATATAAAGACCTTGTATAAACTATACTCTCTGTTCTGTCTAGGTTTTCGATTATCGCTCGTAATTCCGCCTCTGTACATACCCTTCTAACTACTAAAAAGGTAAATATCTAAACCCTATTCGGGGCTACTCGTATTAAGAAGGGTACGAACTAGGTCGGATACCGATTCTACTATATCCCTAGGACTATCGAATCAGTAGTTATTATTAATAAGCGTATAGTTACAACTCTACGACCTACTACCCCTAATAACGTTGTTACTACTATTAAGGAAGCTATTAGAATAGCGCCTACAAGGGTAGCAATAACTGAAATATCTCGCTTCGACGAGAATACCTCTATAACCTAGAATATCTTCTTTAATAAGTCCGATGTTCGATCCTTAGGAAGTCTCCCCTCTAATATCTCTATCCTCGGTAACTAGGTTTATTGTAAGGCCATCCCTAAGATATCTAAGGTTATCTAGTACACTACTTATTAGGAATGGCATAATACTAGGATCTGTAGGAAGAGCGCCTACTACTGTATCTACGGTACTATAAAGTATACTAAGACCTTGTACCCAAGGTACAACATCTATATTCAGTGTAAGGCTAAGTGCCTATACTACTAGGGCCTATACCCCTCGGATGACTCTAAGTGTTAGCTTCGCCCAAAGCCTTCCGGGTTATAGCCTACATTTAAGAACCGTAGAGCTATTTAGTAAGCCTGTAACAAGATACGGCTTTAGAGAGAAGAGGACTCCCCTTGCCAGAATACCGACACTGAAATAGTAGCCCCGACTACCCCTCTAGGACCTGCCCCCCTTATACAAGCCTCTACTAACGAGGGCCCCTCGACTACCTAAGTGGACAGCTCTAGACTCTTCTCCCCTAGCCCTTTTACTCCGACCCTTTAATAACTAGTCCGCAAGGATATAAGAAGTGCCGGAGCCTATAGATCCTATAGATAAACGTCCATAAGTCCTCGGACTATTAAGAACTTGTTCTATAGCTTGTATATGTAAGCCGAGTAGACATAGTCCTTGTTCAGGAACCATATATCTATAGAGAACTGCCTCGCTAGATTACAAGACGACACCTGAACTACGACTGCCTTACACTGATCTGGGACTAGAGCCTCGGCCCCCCTCGCGCTCTTACCTTTATACGTAAGGGGGCCGGCCTCTAAGTAAATCAGCTCCCTCCCTTGTCTACAAAATGCCGGGATCTAGTCTACCTAGAGATCCCCTCCCCTTGCGGCCCTCCGCTTTGTATACTAAATATGTACAACGCCCTAGTCGGGGCTAAGGGAGTAGGAGAGGCCTTGTCTCTTACGATTTAATCTAGGATCCTACGTACTAGGAACCTCTTCCTAGCTAGTAACCTTAACTTAAAGAGCCAGCTCTAGTAACAGGACTACCCTAGACAGGAGAGCTTACAAGTCTCTCTTTTTACCCCCTGGCTCGAAGATAAGGGCCTTTAGCTCCTAACCCTACCGGGAACATAAACGTATACTCTCGGGAACACCCTAGACCTAGCCTTTTGCTCTAGCGAACTCCTACAAAAGGGTGCCGCTACTAAGGTTAGCCTAGCGTTTAAGTGTGGCTCCGATCACCTCCCTGTCCTTACTCGTCTCCCCTGGGTTAGGGGGATTACTAAGAAAGACCCCCCTCTTAAATTCAGCACTCTAGACTACGAGACCTTTCTCGTAGCTCTAGAAACGAGACTAGATAAAGAATAGCTCTACTAGCTGCCCGATCACCTAATATAAGAAGACCTCGACTCTCTCGCTACGTTTATTACTAAAGCCCTCTAAGGAGCATACTAGAGTAGCGCGAAACGAGGGCTCGGCCACGGCTACGGACACCCTTAGTAGAATGTAAAGTGTCGAGCTCTTACTGCTTAGATCAGAAGAAACCGACGGCTAGGCGAGGAAGATCCTATTAGAGCTCTTCGAAAGGAACTACGTAAGGAGATTAAGAAGGCTAAGGCTAATTACTTCCGAGATCTTATTAATAAAGCTACTAAGAGCAAGGACGTCTTTAAGATCTGCAAGTAGTATTAGAGCACAGGAATATACAAGTCTCCTCCTTTAAAGGTCTCGTTCGGCCTTTTTGGCTATATAACTAAAGATAAGCAAAAGATCCTTGTATAGGAACTTCTCACAAACAAAGCCGCGGTCGGGGACATCCCGGTAGACGTACTAACTGTCCTATTACGCTCTCTCCCCTAGGCTCCTTTTACCCCTAGGGAGGTAAGGGAGTCGATTCTCGGAAAGGCCTCTACCGCCTCTAGGGAAGACGAGCTTGTTATAGGGGTCTTTAAGGCTGCCTGGCCCCGAGTTTCCGGCCTAGTCTTCTCTCTCTTTTAAGGGTGTCTTAACTTTAGCTACTACCCGAAGTGCTTTCGAATAGCTATCGTAGCTATTATCCTAAAGCTAAACAAAAAGGACAAATCCTCGCCTAGAGCGTATCGCCCGATCTCCCTACTCTCAGTCCTTGGAAAGGGGCTAGAACGTCTCCTTGCTAAGCGAGTCTCTTAGATAGGGATTAAATACGCGGTCCTTGGCCTAAACCAGTTCGGAGCCCTCCTGCTTAGGGCGGCTATAGACCTTACTACCTATCTAATATACGATATAGAAAAGGCCCTAGGGAAGAGGCAAGAGGCCTCCCTTCTTACGCTAGATATTAAGGGAGCCTTTAACGCTGTACTCCCTGGTCGACTTATTAAGAGACTTAGAGAACAAGGCTAGCCAGAATGTTTTATCTCCTAGGTTACCTCCTTTCTACTTAAGAGAACTATTCGGATTAAACTAGATAAGGACGTCGAAGATTATACGCTACTTAGATACGGGCTCCTACAGGGCTCACCGATCTCTCCTATTCTCTTTATATTATATATTTAACTACTCTTCTCCTCGAGCCTTAGCTCTCTTCCGGTTCTTTGTAGGTATAGGTACGCGGATGACCTCGCTCTCCTAGCTATTAGTAGCGGGAAGGCTAAGAACATTAAGGCTCTTACTAAGCAAGTCACTTACTCGCTATAATAGGGCGCCGACGAGGGGATTACTTTTAATAGCGATAAATCCGAGCTAATCCACTTCTCGAGAAAGAGAAAGCAAAGGGGGCGAGGGATCCGCCCTCCCCCTCCTATTATAGTAGGAGATAAGACAATCCTTCCTACCCAGGAGCTTTGTTGGTTAGGGGTCTTCTTTAACCCTAGACTTACCTTTTACAATTATATAAAGAGAATAGCAAACAAGGCTACGATAGTCGCCTAGGCTCTAAAGTGTATAACAAACACTGTTCGAGGCTTACTACCCTACCTACTAAAATAGGCTATTACTGCCTATATTCTGTCTATTGCCTACTTTAGTAGCGAGACCTAGTACCTAGGACGAACAAAGACTTAAGGAGCAAATAGCCAACGAGTCAATAATAGGATTAGATAGTATCTTGTTCTATTAGATCGAGTCGTTATAAAGTACGCTAGAGTTATTCTTCCTGTCTATAAAACTACGCCGACTTCAGCCCTCCTTATAGAATCAGGACTAGTAATACCTGAAATCGCGCTTATTAGGCGAAGCGTTGCCCTTAAAGCTAGGATCCGCCGCCTCGACTCTATACACCCGCTAAGACAGTACGAGGAGAACCCTTGTCTAAAATCCCGACTCTTCTATAGGAATAAGAACGTCCTACTATACTCTGAATAGATTAACCCGATTCAAGATCTACCTTAGACTAGGGGCTTCGATCGAGAAACTCGCCTACTAGAGATCGAAGGACCTATACTAGGCGGGGACAAGGAGCTCTATAAGGAACGCTTCCTTAGCTTTCTCTCCTCTCTACCTCCGACAGACTTAGTTGTCTTTTTAGACGGCTTAAGACTTAACGACGGGAACACGGGGGGGGGGAGTATACCTTACAAGGAGGGGACGGGTATTAGATACTAAGTCCTTTTCCTTTAGCAAGACTCTAGAGATTTACAACGCTAAGGCAAGAGCCGCTCTCCTTAGGTTAGAATTAGCTATTAGCTCCCCCTTCTGGCCCTAGGCCCGACGCTACTAGATCTGCCTCGACAATCTCGAAGCTACCCTACAACTTACTTCTCGCTCCTCTAGTACCTCGCAAGAAGTCTTTAATAAGGTCTACGACCTCTGTTAATCCTTCCCTAAGAAGATAGCTTCTCGGTAGTGTCCTAGCTATATTAGGATCCTCGGGAACGAAATCGCCGACAAGGCCGTAGGTCGAGGAGCGCGTATAGAGCCTTCCTCCCTTCCTAAAATCTATACTGCCTCGCTTAGGAGATTAGTTAAGGAAGGGGGGAATAAGTTAGCTGACAAGCTATGGGGAGCCACCCTTTCTCCCCTATATAGGGAACTCGGACTTACTAAGTAGGCTCCGAAACCCCGCTCGCTTACACTCCCTAGAGAGGTTCTCGCTCGCTTAATCGTAGCCCGGACAGGGCACGGGGACTTTACCCTTTATCACACTCGATTCGGCTACTATAATACTCTCCTAGAGGCTAGGAGGTGCTCCTGTAGAAAGAGAAAGATACAGTTCCATATCCTGTTCTGTCGCTGGGTTAGGCGAAGAGCCCCGGAACTTATAGCTAAGGCTAATCGGGATCTAAGACTCCTCTTTGGCCCCTCCTCTAAGAAGCTCTTCTATAAGCTATTCTATAAATCTAACTTCTATAACGAGATCTGTCCGTTACGCCCAGATCCTAGATAGACTCTCTACTATTCTCTCCTATACTATTTCCTATACCCCTCTTTACAACTTCTTCCTTACTCTACTCTTCCTTGCTTTTACTTCCTGTCCTATATAAGAGTTTCCCCGAATATAGGGACTCTCTTTTGACCTGTCATATGTAAAACACTTATTTTACAAATCCTGTAGCCTAGGGAACCCCCCTAGCGTCCTTTGCTCCGATTAGGGCTATATAGAACCTAGCACTAGAGGCTATTTGTATTCGATAGACGTTAAATATAAATAAATAAATAAATAAATAAATAACCTGGGAAACTTTACTCCGGGTTACGTGATTTTATTTTATAGTATGCTATAGAACAACCCTATATGGAATAGTATATTCTAGAGGTTCGCACAAATGGCATAGTATATTCCATAGGGGGGGTCTGGTATGGAATGGAATTCCAGTTACCGAACGCTACTATTACTATTACAAAGGAGTATTATAAAGAAAAAGAAGAGAAACTAAGAGCGAGAGCGAAAACAGACAAGTACGTGTAGTAAACAATCATTAGCGTAATACGTGCTAGCCTAGCCTCTTTAGGAAAGTATAGCGTAT
The DNA here is from genome assembly GCA_900536445.1 of Hymenoscyphus occultus. Classification (NCBI taxonomy): domain Eukaryota; kingdom Fungi; phylum Ascomycota; class Leotiomycetes; order Helotiales; family Helotiaceae; genus Hymenoscyphus; species Hymenoscyphus occultus. The sequence goes on from UNPT01000177.1 coordinate 7,539, forward strand.
TAATAAAAATAATCAAATACTTAACGCTACTCGAGTAGTACTCGAGTTAAGTTAAATAAGTATAATTAAGTAATTCGGTTACGTTATGTTAAGTAGTAGGTTTAACTACTTAAGTAATACTCGAGTATTTATATATAACGTAACTATATTACAAGAAAATAATAAATCTCTAATATAGGGGCTCTCGGCTAAGTCTAAGTACGTGGACAGCCCGCCCGGAGGACCGCTAGCGAGGCGGGGGCGCTTCGGGGTATCGGGCCGATAGTACTCGAATAACTTATAAATTAATCGAGTACTTGGCGAGTTGAGTTGATTAGCGTTTCACTACTCGAGTTAAGTTGATTAGGTGCTACTACACGACTTTAATACGCTAGGAAAGTAGTAGCACCAGGTAGTAGGGGCTGAAATAAGCGACACTCACGACTAAAACATTTCACTCGCTTCTAGTCTTCTCTCTCTCTTTCTCTTTTTCTGAACAATATACCTTGCAATAGTAAAAATGCGACAGTAAGAATGCGAAAGCGAAATAGGCGACAGTAAGTACTAGAAACACGTAAATAACCGAGCTCCAATCTCTAGCAAAGTAGGAGTATAGAGGTACATAGTACAGTAGTATTAATAGTACTATAGTTGTAAACATATACCTAGACTTTTGTGATTTGCGATTTAATCGTTTCCGATCTAAGTGTATAATTAGAATGCCGCTATAGAGGATACCGTACCACCCCAGGTCTCCGAGTATTGTAGCAAGAAGGTTAATAATGCCATATATATTACATGAACATTCACTTACAGGCTTTGTCTTACCTAACTACCACATCTTAGTAGTAAGCAGAGAAATACCTAACGAGAACAATTTGGACAATACACGAAGAAGTATGCTACTACTTCAATTTTGAAGTATAAATTGTTCATGCGGTTCTTAGTACTACATATTCCTACCCTCTAACTATCAAATCATATGCTTTTCCACTAACCAGTCCTGGGGCATGCATGCAGTACCCATCATTATTCATCGTCTTCTAAAAATTTTACACTCGTGCCTGCCTCCTCCAAAGCCTTCTTCAACCGATTCACAACTTCCTGTCTTCTCGCCAATTTTGCCTTCAGCTTGTCTTTGTCATCGCTTGAGTAACCACTCAACTTCTTTCTTGGCGAAGGGGAACCACGCGATCCGATGGATGAACGGAATGAGCTTTGCAGGTGTCGTGGTGTATCTCTCTCAGGAGTATAAGCGAGTCCATATGTTCCCGGAGTGCCTAGCCGAAGTGATTGCCGCTTTGTTTGTGGAGTTGCGAACGGCGATCCCTCACGGCTCTGTGACAGATCAACAGAACTAAACCGGAGTTTTCGCATATGTCCTTCGAGAACGTCGATATCGCCACTTCGCTTCTCCGCCATACCAGTCATTTTGGTGATAGTTCGCATGACTGCCTCAACAGTAGGAGCAGTTCCATTGGCTCTACCATTAGATGCAGAGTGCGAGACAAGTTTTGCCTTGAGTACCGTCAAGCTTTCTTCAGCCTCGCAAAGTAGCTTTTGAAACTTTGTGAAGTCTCTTTTGAGATCCCGTTGCTGTACAGTTTGTTCGGCACTCAAAGGTTTGTTGAAGGTCATTGCGACTTGTTCAGGGTCTGTATGAGTTTGAATGATCTTTCGGACATCTTCGTGTTTCGCGTGAAGTTTGATCAGGTCTTTCTGGAGTTCGCTGCATGTCTCAAGTTTGTTGGCAACGTCCTTTATTCGTCCGTCCTGAAGCTCTCGCGCAAGATCATCCTCCATTAGTTTAGAAAGATTGTCGAGTTCGACTAAACACCAATCTTCTTCGTCCTCGAGGTCCTCCTTGGTTCGACCCCCTTGCTTGTAATGTTCCTCATGACCGAGAATAAATGCCTTCAGAGCTTTTGCGTTGATACCCAAAGTATCAATCATCGAATTAATATCTCGATAAATTGCTTCTACCTGAGATGGAACACTATTCATGTCTGCTTCACTCTTGTAATTTGTGTATGCCACGAACTCGTCCAAGGTAGTCGTGGGCTTGATTTCTTCAGCAAGAAATCTTTGCATTTCTTCGTCCTCTTCATCAATAAGAGCTTGAGTTTCTTCTGCCTCTTTTCTTTCTCTGGCATCAGCACGACGTTTCTCCTCTGCCTTTTGTTCTTCCTTTGTAAGAGCAAAAGTGCTTTGGCCAGGCGCTGATGGTTTGGCGCCAAATCTCTGAGAAGAGCCTAGAATTTGTGAAGCAACCCCAGGAGCACTCACTGATCGCGAAGGATCAGGACGTCCCATCAGTCTCCCAGGTAAAGCAGAACGCACTGGGCTTGGAGAGCGGGGACTCTGGGGTAGATTCTTTGGCTTAGGAGGGGGAAGGGAGGGAGCAACTTCTCCAAATAAGGATGGTCGAGCTGATGTTCCTGGTCTAGAAATATTCGTAAAACTCTCCATGTTCTTGTTAATCTTCAGCCCACCCCCGAACGAGCTTTCAGGGGTAAAGCCGAGGTTCTGGGTTTTTTCCGAGACAGGACTCAAGTCTTTTGCAACATCCTCGCCACTACCCTCTTCGCTATCAGATTGGATCTCTCCTTCCTCAGACAAAAAGTCCGCTTCATCATCTTCTTCCTCGGGGCCTCCTGGAACATCGCTAGGGGGTATAAGGTCAGCAGAAATTGGTTTGGGAGGGCTCTCGGCCGGAGGCACAGAAATCGTCGGCTTTGGTTTCAATATGGTACCTGAAGGAGTTTGTTCGTCAGCTTCAGGAGAGGATGATGACGAGTCACCAACAGAGAAGCAGGTCTTACTAGTCGAGTCAGGTGGCAACGGGGCTTCTGGTATTTTTTCTTGGATACCACTGGATTTCTCCTCGGATTCAGGTTCCGTCTTGATCCGAGGTGTTGCAGGCGTCTCGGTAATGGAAGGCGGCGCGGTAAGGTTCGGTGTCTTGGGCCCAGGAGAAATGGTGTTCGTATTGTTTCCTAAATTGGCAAAACTATAGCTACCTTCTGTTGCGGGCTTACCGAAACTAAAGCCTGCTGAGGCGGGTTTGGTCACGGTTGACATCGATGTGGGCGTACTACCAAAAAGGCCACCGCTTGAGGAAGCTGGAAATTTCGGGGGAGCGGGTGTAGATGCTGGAGTTGTAGATTCTTTAAGAGGTGATCCAGGCCTATTGGCTTGGGTGGAGAGAAATCTATTTGGAGCAGGGGTAGATGATGGGGTTGTAGATTCGGGTTTTGGAGCATCCATATCCGCCTCTTTTGATACAGGAGGAGCAGGCTGTGAAGATGCTTGGCCGAGGGCGTTATTAAAGTTGCTGCCAAAGAATGACGAACCAGTGCCCTCAGTTGGTGGTTCATTGTCCTTCGCGGATGGATCTGCTTTGAAAGTTGTACCAAGAGTAAATCCACCCGTGCTTCCAAATACATTACTTGTAGGTTGGCTCGAAGAAGCTGGAGTGCTGCCTCCAAAAATGCCTGAAGTTGGTTTGTTTTCAGTTTGAGCGCTGCTTCCAAACAGACCTGTCGCTGGCTTATTTTCAGTTTGAAGAGTGCTACCGAACGGAGTATTGGAGCTAGGTGCACCAAACACGTTTGTTTGTGTGGTATTGGAAGCCCCGAATGCGTTGCTTGAAGGAGCACCAAAAGCGCCATTTGATGCCGCCGGCTTAGAAAATATACTTTCTCCCCCCGAAGTAGCATTTTGCAGGCTTGAAGCAGCCGCGAAGCCCCCCTTGGATGCAAATGAGGAGAACCCTCCAGATGTTGGAGCTGTACTTGTAGCACTACCAAAAGGTGACGCTGTAATCGCACCACCAGTCTGACCAAACGCTGCATTTGGAGCCGTAGATCCAGTGCTCCATGGAGACGGCTTTGCTCCTAAACCACCTGGCGCGCTAGGTGACCCAAATGATGGTTTGCCGAATGTGGTTCCACCTCCAAGGGTAGAGGAACTGCCAAAAGCAGGAGCCCCGAAAGCCCCTCCCGTAGGAACCGCAGAAGTCGAAGTAGCTGGAGAAGCTGGTGTTCCCCATACGCTTGCTTTTTGTCCCAATCCTGAAGTAGCCCCGAAAGCGCCCCCAGCAGTAGGCACTGACGGAGCACCAAAAGCCGGAGTCTGCTGTGGAGCACTTCCAAAAGCACCACTGGGGGCAGATGCACCGAATGCTGAGCTACCGAATGCAGGTTGTGGCGCAGGCGTGCCAAATAGCGAATTCTGCTGAGTTGGCGCAGGAGAAGATTGTACAGCCGGCGTTGATTGAGGTGCCGCTACAAGACCCGAGTACATGGTGCCCTGTCGGATTGAATCCATGTAGACAAACCACCACGCTGATAATACACCAAGGTTATTGAGAACCATCAGAGCGGGTAAAGGGGTGGATGATTTCTCTATAATCTCGTCGCCGGGAATAGGCTTATAGACCGGCTCAGTTGGAGAAAGATCAACACCGATACCAATAGCGGAAGTGTCATCCATACCACTCATCGGAAGCGCAGCTCTTTTAGTATCATCAGCAATTTCCGAGAAAGTGTAAGATCCTGTAACAGGTTTAGATTTGGATAATGGAGCATTTGCCTTCGTCAAGATTCCGATGTCTGTAGATGCGGTTGAGGCAACAACGAGAATATCGTCTATGTTTGGTGGGAAATTCCTCAATCTCAGCACATGTTGATATGGGTTTGGTCGAACGAGACTACTGAATGGCCCGGAGGGGTCTGTGTCTATCTTTTGAAAAAGAAAGCTGGGAGGGGTGCCAGGTGTCCTTGTCACAAAATGATAGTGAGATTCTGGTAAGTCAAAGCCCCCAGTTGGTTCTTGTTGTGTGTGTATCATTAAGAAAACATTATTCTCGAGCCATGTAATAGAGGTAACTGAAAAGAAAAGAATTAGTCCGGAAACACATTTTGGCATTGTAAAAACTTACGAAAGGGATTATTTTCCAAGCCAGGGGGTTGTGGAATTTCGCCTTTTCCAACTCCCTCAGGAGTCATTTGGAACGCGGAGCCGTCTCTCAAGCCAGCAACCAACTGCTTTCCTCTAGTACTCCAGGAAACACAATGAACACCGTCTTTTAGGATCGGTCCATTTGGCCCTGGCACAAAAGTCTGTTCCTTAAGATTTGCCATCAACAGATTTCCTTCCACGGTGACAGCTGCAAACAGTTCTCCCTTCTCGGGGGTAGGGTTCGGAACCAACGATCTTAACGCTTGTGAATTTGTTGGAATCTGAAACTTGGGTTCAGTCGAGCCAGTCATCAGAGCTTGAACATCATAGACAGCCAGCCCTCCGCCAGTCTCTGCCGAAAGCACCAGCCATGATTCGTCTGCTGAAAAGGCAACCTGCGAAACCCTCATTGGCATGGGGAGTCGTAGTTGAGGCTGAAATGGTTTGACATTATCCTCTCCCTGCTCCGAACTCTGGTAGGCTTCTCGCACTGCTTTCGTGTATGCCAAAACAATCTCGTTTGGACCTGCTGCTGCAAAAAGACCCTTTTTTGAAGCAATGCTTATGAGCGACGAGGTCGATGGTGGTAATTGGTCGGCGGGCCATGGTGCAGTTATCCGGACTTTACTTTCACCTGCCAGCGCAATAAATCCAAGTGCCTGAAATATGTATTAGTATAGTGCTGAGAAAAAGAGCTATATGGAAGCTTGAAAAGGTCGAGAGGCATAGACATACCTCGGTCTGGATTTCATCTATAGCTGCACCCTTTTGTACACCCCCGGCCCCCGAGCCCAGGCCCCCTCCCATACTAGGATTTCCGAAGCTAGAGAATGCCATAACGGTCGCGAAGTATCCTGACTTTGGAGGCGTTCCCTGCTGCTACTAGAATGTAGGCGTGGGCATTGATCGAGGGTTGGTTTGTTCTTGAGGAACGTCGGTTTGACGAGAGACTTCGAGGAGGAATTGGTCGGCGAAGAAAGGAGGGTGATCTTGGCGAGGCGACAAGATGTTGAGTATTAGTATTATATGCGAGATTTTCGCTGTTGCCTAAGCTGATTTAAGCAAGAAAACATTGAGGTTGGTTGGTACTTGTACTGGTACCTGAAAGTCGCGATGCATCTGCCGTCGGGCGGCAGCCAATGAGCGCGCGTTCCTTCTGAAGCTCGCAAGGCTTACAAGGCAGCTCCATCGTCGTCAGTCGCAAGCTACCACTACCTTGACCTCTACAGACTCAACTCCAAAGTTTGACCAGCAGTCCTCCGTCGCCATCCAAATTCTGACGATAACTGCTATCAAATCCTCAAACCTACCTACAATCCACCCTTCGCACAGGAGCCCAAAGCTCCAACCATCAACATGCCAGGCTTCGACTTCTCAAACCATACCCGCAACGCTGCGTTGCATGCCCGAGGTGTACCTCTGCCAAAGGCTACCAGTACTGGAACTACAATTGTAGGATGCATATTTGAGGGGGGTGTAGTTGTAAGTTTAGCCCCGCCATGAATGGACATTATATTCTTGGAAGACCATAGATCTTTCCGATGCCTCTGCATCTTGAAGCACCCTGTTCAATAGCCCAAGCTAACACTACTATCTAGATTGCTGCAGATACCAGAGCGACCAGTGGTCCTATCGTGGCCGACAAGAATTGCGAGAAACTCCATTACATTGCCCCTCAAATTTGGTGCGCAGGAGCTGGTACTGCCGCTGATACCGAATTCACAACCGCCCTCATCTCCTCTCAGCTCGAACTACACTCCCTGTCCACTGGCCGCAAACCCCGTGTTGTCACTTGCATGACCATGCTGAAGCAACATCTCTTCCGTTACCAGGGACACATTGGTGCATATCTCGTCGTAGCTGGCGTTGATCCTACCGGTGTTGGATTGTTTACTGTGCACGCACACGGTAGCACGGACAAGCTGCCATATGTGACTATGGGTTCCGGATCCCTAGCAGCCATGTCAATATTCGAGACGCAATGGAAAGCAAGCATGACGGAGCAGGAGGCTGTCACGTTGTGCTCCAACGCCATTCAAGCTGGTATCTTTAACGATTTGGGATCCGGTTCGAATGTCGACGTTTGCGTTATCACCAAGGAGAAGACCACGTTGAAGAGAGGCTATGTCAAGCCAAATGAGAGAAGCAAGAAGCAAAAGAGCTACGTTTTCAAGAGAGGTACAACTGCCATATTGAACGAGAAAATTATTACGAGGGAAGAGATCAGCAAGTATGTAACGGTTTCAGAGCTCGAGGGAGAGAAGTCGGTGGGCGAGAAAATGGATTTGGATGTCTGAAGTGGGTAGTTGGGATGATAATGGCTTATATGTATCAACAATGCAGCATTCGGTTCTTGCCACTTGAGATGGTGTATGATTGCTTTTCTCATTTCCAGCCAGTATATCTCCTATGACTCAATCTACTCGTGTTTTTTGCGCAATTTTGGAATTCTTTTAACAGGGTTCGTTGCCAAATAACAGCATCTCCATTTAACAACAGGCTCGTAATCCCGAACACTCGTTAGGCACATATTCAATTTTGGCCTCCGCCCCATATAATGAGATTCACTCGACCTACCAAGCAGCCATGCATGAGTAGGTCCTGTTCTTACTTAACCTGGGACTGGATTACAGGAACGAGGGCTCGGTTGAGAATGCAAGTCCCAGTCATACAAATGCCAATATTACTGTCCCTTCAAACGGCAATGAGGAACTCGTTTCTTTAAAGTCATCGATATATGAACTTTATCTGAGCTAGGGGTTCGTTGATCCGAGGGGGTAAGTCAGTAGGAGGCTAGAGGGCTCAGTGTCTTTGTCCAATCAGCAGGTGGCTTGCTAAACTGCGCCGCAATCTCGTGGCTGACAGCTGCTCACCTCTTACGTCCGTAACATACACTCTCCAACCTCGAGCAACGCATCTACCTATTATACAATCATTCCCATCGTGTATCAACATAGCCCATAGGTCTAATCTTATTGGCCCAAATTTTCTGCAAGCTTCCGGTATTACCCAATTTGTGTTTCTCAGCGGCCGGAGTCACGTTTTTCGAGCCTCCTAAAGTCCGAAGTAGCCAATCCTCGAAGATGGATTTCCCCAACAACCTTAATGAGCAAAGACCCGAGCCGAAAGGCTTGCAATCAACTCCCAACTCGAACTTAAAGACGACGAATCATGTCTCACCTTCCTCGCCTCCCGCTGGTACGACTACATCAACTCCCAGTGGCTCGTCAACGGGGTCTACTCAACCGAGGATTCGGAGGCGCAATCGGATGATTACAAGCTGTCTAGAATGCCGACGTCGCAAATTAAAATGCAATAAATCTCACCCTTGCACCAACTGTGTGAAATTCACACGAGATTGCGTGTTCCTTGCCCCAGCTCTGGATCAAGCGAGTCAACTTAAACTTACGGAGATCAAGGAGAAAGTTGGGTCTTTGGAGAGGTTGTTGGAGATGGATGTTGCTAAACCTATCAAGACTGCTGAGAAAAGATTGGATAGGGCGTTGCCTGATGATGCGGATGATGATTTACCGGGCCATGAGGATGAAAGGGAGTTAGAACCTACGCCGCTTGCCATTGAGGATGCAGCGTATGGGGAGGAGGGGGAGGATGATGATTTGTTGGATCTTGGGATTCAGATGGGGAAGATGAGAATTACCGAGAGAATCGGAGGTTTTTTTAGACCGAAGATCTCAGAAGAGGTTAGTTTTTGTTTTGGGCTGTACTATTTTGTACCTTGTCTTGGACCCAGATGCTTCAGAAGTTTGAAGTCTGTAGTCGCTGGGTAATCTTGAGCGAGATCAGAGGTTTTACTTTGCAAATCCCTTCACAGTCTGTCTATGTTTCTTACAATACCTGAGCTTTATGCCTGTTGACGTGCTCTTTATTATTTGACAGTTACTAATGACCAAGGGCCATATCAATCCCCGAGCTCAGCTAACATACTATCAAGTTATCTCACACCATGACAGATACATTTAATACGGGATACAGAGACACGACGGAAAAAGAGCCATCACCGGCATCGTTCGTTAAGCCAGTACCACCCGCAAGCGAATGGCTCAAACCCGGCCCTTCATATATCATGCCCTCATCAGGGTTCTTTTTCGGCTCCCAGGGACAAGCAGCATCACTAGTCGACTTTTTGCCTTCTCGATTAGCAGCAGATAGGCTCATCACGCAATATTTTGAATGCGTGCATCCCATAGCTCAGGCAGTCCACCGCCCTACTTTCGAGAAAGAGTATGATGCATTTTGGGAAGAAGTATCACTCGGAATTGAGCCTCCGAATTCCGTTCAAGCCGTAGTATTTGCAGCTATGTTCTCAGGGGCCGTCAGCATGGATGAAAGCAGTATCATGCGGGATTTTGGGGTTGCAAGGGAGAGTCTAGTTAATAACTTTAAGCTTGGCACCGAGACGGCGCTCTCAAGGGCTAATTTCTTGAGAACAACTAAAGTGGAAACACTTCAAGGATTTGTTATGTACCTGGTAATTCTGCATTATTTGGATCCAAGAATGATTCGCTAATCTTTGTCAGATACCCCTTTGCAGATCAGAAGTATCAAGAGCACATTCGGTTCTGCTCGGAGCTGCACTGAGAATGGCAGAGTGTATGGGTCTACATCGTGACGGCGAAAGCTATGGGATGAATCCGATAGAGACCCACGTACGTCGCTTAATTTGGTATCAGCTCTGTTTTCTGGATATACGGACCTGTGAGTCTCAAGGTCCTAGACCTTCGATTCGAAAGGGTGAGTTTGATACCAAACTACCTCTGAACATCAACGATGTCGACCTACATGCTAGTGGAGATAGTCCTGTTTTCACAGATCGCTGGACCGATGCGACATTCTCCTTGATACGCTTTGAAATCATGGAGATGATGAGACAGCTCTGGGTGGATCGTCCTAAAATAGAACGCCGCCAAATGAGTCTCACTGCTCTTTTAAGTAAGATTGAACATTTCAAAGCCAACATGGCTGCAAAGTACGATCATCTTATAGACGATCGAATACCAGTCCAGAAAGCTGCAAAGCTCGTGAAAGCACTTCTGACCTCTCGTCTCCATGTTATGGTTCTCCATCGCTACCACAACTCTGTCGTCTCACCGATGCCAGATAGACTTCGTGCCATCATGATAACAAACGGCATAGTAAACCTGGAAACGGCAATGGCCCTAGAGATGCTTCCAGAGTTGAAGAATTGGGCTTGGTACACCGGAGCCCTAACCCAATACCACACAGCATTTCTACTCCTCCTTGAAATCTACGTCTACCCAAAGAGAAAAGAGGCAGATAGAATATGGCACTGCCTAGACTACATCTTCGAATGCGACCCCACGGAATCTCGACGCAACAAAGCCCTCCGTGTCCTCTCAGAACTCCAGCAGAAAACTGCAATCTACCAATCCATGCGTGGCATGCGAGCCCCAACTAACATGGACCGCCATGTCGGTCAAAGACCCCCTCGCGTAGCAAACGGTATGTTGGCCACGGAAAGCAAACCGCTTATCTACCTCAAGAATTCTGAAGCTCGAGCGGCAGCTTTAGCGGAAGGAGCTGCTCAAATCCAAGCTGTGGAACAGCAGAACATCGCATTTTCAGCGGCTTCTCCGCCTGCACCTGCATCTGTTGGCACGAGTGCGGTCCCTGAAGTAGTTTTCGCGGGCGTTAGTAATGGAGAGGCACTATGGGCATTGCCGAATCAAGCAACGCCTGATACGAGTAGCGAGGGGACGAGCAGCGTTCCTGGGGTTACGCCGTCGACTTCGACTGTGGGGACGGATGATTTGATGGCTGATATTGACTGGGTAAGTTCCTTTTTTCATTTCTCTCGTCTGTACTCTAGGTATTCCGTATCAGAGAAGCTTTGAATAGGGGTTAGGGGACAAAAACCAATGGATGGCAACATGCTAATCTGACACAAGGATGTTTTTGATACGCTCTTCCCACCTGACCAACCGGATTTTGAGATGCCTCTTTTTAATCAGTATCAATTCCTTTCTAGTAGTGGCTCTGGTGGGGAAGCGCAGTTTCTTGGTGGTGCGGGGGGTGGCACTTATTGACGAGTTATATTTTATTTGCCTCGCATCAGAAGGGATGATATGTATGAGGAGACTTATGATAATATCATACTCTGTGGTATTGGTGGGAATCTGTATGACACTAGTGTAGCTACTTACGGCACTAGAGAAATAGTATATATCGAGAATTAAATATTCATTCGCGTAAGTCTTATTAACTCTTTAAATTAATTCAACTTTTTAGAATGTATTAGATGCTTTAAATAACTTACACGACAAGGTAAACAATTCGTTAAAGTCTTGGTACACGGCCGTCACCTCGCTTAATTCTTCGACATGCTAAACTCTTGTGTAACAGTCCCTCTATATCTATGCTTACATCCGCGTGGGCTTTATCAAAGTTCCTAATTAATCCGTCACAACACCATATACGAGCCGCGAAGTATTTGCTTCGATATTCACGCGTGACTAAATATTTAGCGATTTTTCACAGTGGAACCGAGCTCTCCAAACAAGAGCTCCGATTAGAAGGATTTACAGACGCACATCACAACGGATGTCCTTATTCAGACAAGTCCACGTCTAGGTATCCTTTCAAACTTAGAGGTGGGATGATTAGCTACTAATCTAAGAAAGAAACTCGTGCGGTATTGTACTTAATTGAATCCGAGTTTTATGGTATCGCTGAAGCGCTTAAAGAGATGATATAGTTACTTTATCTCCTCTTTTAACTTGGATAAGAGCGATAACAGATAACGAGTGCAATTATTTAGCGACTGCTAGGGAGCTCTTTGAATCGCTGAGAATTTCGAATTGTTCTAGTGTACTAAGTACTTTGTGTATGACTTTTAATTCGTTGGAGAAAGAGTTAGTGAGGGTATCGTAAAGTTGTTCTATATGCTAGGTATAGAGATGCTAGCGCGGATTAACAAAAGGTCTTGCTAGGCTAAAGTATAAGGATTTTATAAAGTTACTGGGTTTATTAAAACCTCCAAATTATACGAGATAACTTGTTAGATAAAGAGTTTTTAATAATACTATTATATACTGAATAGGGGGTGAGTTAGTTAATGGATTCTATATTCCGAGTCTACTAGTTATACCTTAGGATATTTTAGAGACACCTAGAGGCTAGCCCTGCGTTATCTGATATATCCTAGTACTTTGTACCTAGCTCGCTTTTCTCTTTAGTTGTAATAATTCTATAGTTACGAATACTCTATTATTGTTAATCTAAGTGGTATCCCTACAGACCGTTAGTACAAAGGAAAGCGGAAGATAAGAGAGAGAGAGTAAGAAGGATGAGTATATGAGTAGTAAATAATTATTAGTATAATACGTAAAGTACCTTATTTAGCCTCTTTTGAAGGTAGTATAGTACTATATTTAAGGACTGGCTACAGGGGTATATATAACGGAAATATTTCTCGCTTTTATCCCTCCCTCCCTCTCTCTCTTCTTAATAATATATACAAAGATATACCACCAATATAATCGCAAGAATACGACAATAACCGCATAACCACCAAAAACTCCAAGTCCACACATCTAATCTCAAATCTCGAGTCACGTAGGGGCGTGGGGGTACGGAATCTATAGACATAGTAATAAAGTAATAGTAAACACATAACTTCTAAAATTCGAGACTATCTCGTTATCGATCTAGGTATACAATTACCTCCGTAGGATACCGTGTATAACGACCTACCTCTTCAATATCTCTAATATAACTTAACTCAAAGACCAGAAAGAGCATACTCACAGTCTCACACACACCAAAAACCTCTTCTTTCCCACTCTTTCCCACCCTATCCAACAAACTCCATATCCCTCTGTTCCCTCCATCCCCCAAAAAACAACACTCCATCTACTCACCCACCCACCCCAAACAAAAGTAGACGACAGTAGAGTACTATACTATACAACTAAAAACCCAACCACTCAACCTCCCAACCTCCCAACCACCCACCCTCCCCAAGAAAAAAAACCAAACAACCCAACGATCCAAGTAAAGCGACACTAAAGACCTCGATAATTATCCGTCTCCCATTCCAAGAACTTAAGTCATCTAAGCCCAAACTCCCAAACCCCTCAAATCAGACCAAGAAAGGGAAAAAAAGAAAAAAGGTATAGGGACCTCCAGAAGGGGCGGAAGATTTCATTTATTAATCTCAAAAGACGTAATCTAAACCTGGCTAGCGTGATGGATCAATATAGTACAGGTCCTAGGGGTTAGTTGGAAACTGGGCGGTGTTCTAGAGAGTAATTTGTTTAGTCCAAAAAAAAAAGAAAGGATAAGTGAGCAAGTAAGTAGCAGAAGATAGAGACGGGGGACGTTTGGGGGGGGCTGGGGGGGGCATTGCTTGCGGGTAAAGCAAGAAATGGGTATAAGTACGCGTAAGAAGTGCAACCCGAGAAAGCCTGTAACAACATCACAAAAGCAAAACATTTCACGCCTCAACTAACACACAGGAAAAAAAACATGATATAGTTTTTTAAAAGTTCTTTTTGGATGCATATCTAACCGTCTAAACGCCTAAGAAAAAAATCTCCCCGATACCAACAATTAAGGAAATGCATCGAGAAACGTCGGGAACATTGGAAGATAAGACGGCGTGAGTTTCATTAGGTCGCTCGCACAGAACGAAAAAAGGGGGAATCGAGCATCTCAGAAGAAGAAAATTTCCTGTGCCACGTCGGCCATCATACAGGTATATCTCCTTCAAGATTCCTTGCACCGAAGCACCACCGCGAGCAAAACCGATCCAATGCAAAATGCGAAAGAAGACACCTCAGTAGAACATATGGTCGGGAAGAAAGCACCAGATCAATGACATTCTACTGAGAAGCGCACTGCACACGTTCACCACCAGTACCTTCATCGTCCTCATCCATGGCCGTAGCACCTTGTGCTCTTGCTTGTTGTGCTGGGTCAACATCCTCGAGGTCGACGGTTTCGGTCATGGTTTCCTTTGGTGGAGCGATATCCGTAGGGGATGGCGGAAGAATCTGCTTCAAAGCCTCGAAGGCTGCCGGATCGGTCGCAAACCCCTTAGCAGGGAATTTTACGTCGAAAATGACATACAAGTTGCCATTGTCGTGGTGACGGTATGATGGCATACCTTGGTTGCGGATCAATTTGATAGCACCTTTTTCAACGTTAGAAATGCTGACATGAACCGTAAATATTGAAGGACTTACCTGGACTAATAACCTCTCCTGGCATGATGTCCACACTCAACCATCTATCATCCAAATGCTCGATGTAGATAGTACCACCGGCAAGGGCAGTGACTAGGTCGATTTCAGCATGGTATGATAGGTCGTCGTCTTTGCGTTGGAACCGAGGATGGGGCTTTTGCTCAATTTCGAAAATAACGTCTCCCGGTTGGACCCCAGGCGTCTGATCACCTTCACCTCGGAACTCAATCTTGTGTCCGGATCGCACACCCCTATCGACGTGAACGTGGAGGACCTTTCGCTCGACAACCGTCTTCTTTCCCATACAGACTCTGCACTTGTCTTTTTCTCTAATGATCTCTCCTTCTCCGTTACAGTCTGGGCAGACAGTTTGGAATCGCTGGATCATGGGTCCCATTTGTCGCATCATGGTCTTCATTCCGTGGCCATCGCATCCGGCGCACTTTTTGACGGCGCCTTCCTTTCCACCACGTCCTTCGCACTTTGCGCAAATAACCGACTTCTGCAGAGCCAGTTTGGAGACCTTGCCGCGATAGATATCTTCGAGAGAGACCTTGTGAACGTGGTGGATTGTGCGGGCCTTTGGTGGACCTCGTTGTTGCATACCACCGCCAAACATACCTCCGAGTCCACCACCACCGCCAAAAGCAGATCCGCCTCCAAAGAATTGGGAGAAAAGATCTTCAGCATTCATACCACCAGCTCCACCACCACCTTCCAAGCCCTCCTCGCCGTACTGATCGTAAATTTGACGTTTTTGGGGATCCGAGAGAATTTCATAAGCATGGGACAGATCCTTGAACTTGTCTGCGGAATCTGGGTTATGGGCATTCTTATCTGGCATACGGGTTAATACGCTGAAATGTCAATTGCGAACGATGGGACATACCAGGGTGGTGCTTAAGAGCCCCAACTTTGTATGCTTTCTTTAACTCTGCCTCTGTAGCAGTTGGTGCGACCTGGTTTTAGATTAGCTGAGACTCGCGACAGGCAAGTCTGTTGTAAGGAACATACTCCGAGGATGTCGTAAAACTTGGTGTCTTTCGCCATGGTGGCTTTAGTTTGGAGAGAGAGAGGGAGTGGAGATTTGCGACGCTTCTTCTATCTGATTCTGATTCTGATTCCTCGTCTTATGCTCTGCAGTTGGGTGTGTTGGTAGCCGAGGACGAGTGGTCCGGTAGTCCTGCCTCCTGTTTCTGAAGAACAAGGTCAGCTTTCTGCGAGACAACGTCTGATGTGAATGACAGAGAAATTGTTTGCAATCGAAAATCACGGCTGGAAGAGAAGGGACAGCCACTGTCCCAAGTAGGAGGGACAATAACCACTGACCTCTAAATGCGGGTGAGGCTGCGGGCAGCTTTACAAGGGTCGCAAAGCACAGTAGGGACCTGAAATGGTAGTGCAAATCTGGATGCACACTTCTCTGAACAGGTCGCAGAGGGTTCGCACTAGTACCGAAGTTTCAGGGTCGAATCTGTGTGGAGAGAACGGGAGGGAAGAGTCGTAGAATTAAATGAGGTTCGTGGTTCGTGGTTCGTGGTAGTGGCAGTGGCAGTGGTAGTGCAGTGGTAGTGTCGTGGTAGTTCTGCTTGACTCTGTTCGCAGTGGAGTCCGCCCTGGAAGATAAAACTTTGGCGAAGAACCAAAAAGAAGTCCATGGATTTCTGGCCGCGCCACCGTCATTCACATCAGCCTTGTGCTGGCTAGTCCCCCTTCCCCCCCCTCCCCAGCTCAGCTAAGCTCAATAGAAACTTCTAGGACGACACTTAAATTACATAAGAGTGAATGTGCTATATAATCCACCATTACAAGCCTCTTTATAGGCGCATCTTCAGAGAACATCAGAATAATATTACCTGCTCTTCCACCATCCAGATCTGCTAATTTTAGTTTCCATGCACGAAGGGAGCGCATCCTGGTTCCTGACCACTCGTTTAAGGTCCAATCGCATGTTGTCATTGACTCAATCAAAAATCCATCTTTATCGATAAGACCTACCATTATCTAGATGGAAGTTTGAGGAGAAGGGAAAGTCGCTGTGAAGGTGGACCCCTTTCGTAAATCTTATTTGATTGTGATATCGTTAAATTAACCGAACAACCCTTTTCAACTGTCATTTAAGATACTGGTATATAAGGAAATTAGAGTTAACCAAACGAGAGTCACTCTTGGGCAGTATTGACTGGTCCAAGTACTGCTGCTTTTGAGGTGCCGTCAATAGAGGGGCTGGAGGAGGGGCAAGATAATGACCCGCTTCCCAAACAGCATCCGTGGATTAGATAACGAAACCATTACTACATCATCCATCAGAACCATTGAAATTTTCAGTCGCAAATCAAAACCCCTTTCTATAACTTCCTTACTTGAATTTATAACAAAATGAACGACCAAGAGGCCTTCGCCATCGCTGTTGAAGAAGCAGTAATAGGTTACAAGGAAGGTGGTGTCCCAGTGAGACTACATACCCCATTCTACAACAAGAAAGCAATGACTGAGTACCTTTGCAGATTGGAGCTGCTCTGCTTTCGAGAGATGGTAAATTATTAGGGAGGGGTCATAACATGCGAGTCCAGAAAGGCTCTGCAATTCATCATGTAAGTAAAAAATAACGTCACCTTTGATTGCCATTTTCACGCTATATACCTTAGAGGAATACTCCCATTTTGAATTCCGTAGTCCTACCGTTGTAAGAAGTTTTGCAACCGTATTAGAACCGTCTTTAATCTAAACAGAACCGTTGCACGACGGTTTTACAACGGTTGCAAAATCACAACGGTTGTAGAAATGGGGGATTTCCTCTAAGATACTCGATTTGTCGTCATCATATGCGCTTAGATAGTCTGAAAAACACCCGGGAGAAAATTCTGACCAAAATGTATAGGGCGAAACAGCAGCGCTAGAAAACTCTGGCCGCCTTCCGGCATCCGCATACAAAGGCGCTACCATGTTTACAACGTGTGAATTAGGTATCTGACCTAAGACGCCATTGGCTAACCGACTCTCCTAGTCTATCTCCTTGCGATATGTGCACAGGAGCCTGCCTTCTGTATGGCATCTCAAGGGTAGTGATTGGTGAGAACAAGACCTACTTAGGCGGAGAAGAGTACTTGAAGAAGCGAGGGGTTGAGGTTGTGGTAATGGAAAACAAGGAATGCCAGGAATTAATGGAGAAGTTCATTAAGGAAAAGCCCGAGGTTTGGTAAGTAGACATGTTCTGCCCCCGATGGAAAATGGCTGATTGGTACTAGGAACGAGGATATTGGTGAAGAAAAGAGAGTATATTCCAAGGAGATAAAGCAATAGATGACGGAAAGTGGCAGGCTATTGGTTTATCCGCAAAAAACTTTTCTGCATTTCTAGTATTTCTATAATTTATTTGCTGGTTAGTCTATGCAATTCTTCAAAATAGAACTTGAGGTCATCCGGGTTGACGCGGGGGGTAATTCCTGTAAAAAGATCAGCACAAGGTTTGTTGGAGAATTTGGTGATCCTTACCGTGACCAAGATTGGCAATCCATCCCTGTTTTCCTCCACCAAAACCAGCAACCATGTGCTCAACTGCCTTGGTAATCTCATCTTTGGTTCCGTACAGGACACCCGGATCTGCGTTACCTTGGAAGACAACAGGGCGATTGCCTCGAATTTTGACAGCTTCTGCGGGATCCTGCAGCCAATCTAAACCTACAACCTGGTATCCTAGATCACAGAGCGAATCCAAAGCATACCAAGCCCCCTTTGCAAATACGACCATTGGAACGGGATCTAATTTCATCTCCTTCAGCCGCTTGGGGAGATTTTCGGAGATGTATGCAAGGTATGGCTGAGAGAACTGCTTGAAGGATTGAGGCGATAACTCTGCAGCCCAGGAATCGAAGACTTGGACAATCTGTTCGACTCTTTAGCAATGCGTAGGAAATATTCCAGACTTTCAACGTACCTGAGCACCAGCTTTCACTTGCAGTGCTAAATACTCGACACACACTTCTGCAATCTTTTGCAACAACGCCTTGCTAGCCTCGGCGTATTTGTAGACCCAGGTCTTGGTTTGAATAAACAGCTTGCTTCCACCACCCTCCACCATATAGCACAGTAAAGTCCATGGAGCTCCACAGAAACCGTACAATGGAACCCGACCCTTCAGCTTATGCCTCGTCATTGTGATGGCCTTGTAAACATAGTCCAGCTCGGCTGCAACATCGACCTTTTTATCCATAATCACTTGGTATTGTCCATCCTCGGGGGATTGCAGAGGATTTGGGAAATGTGGTCCCTTTCCATCAATCATTTCAACCGTCATACCCAGTGCCTGGGGGATCACGAGAATGTCGGAGAAGATGATGGCAGCATCGATCAGACCGGCAAATCTCTCAATCGGCTGTAGAGTCAAGGTAGAAGCGATTTCGGGAGAACGACAGCATTTGAAAAAGTCATTCTGGCCCTTGGCTTCGTGGTATTCGGGGAGGTACCGTCCGGCTATAAGGGAACCGAAATCAGTCGTCGTATGGCATCAAAACAGAGGAGTATAGACCTTGACGCATCACCCACATTGGTGGTCTCTCAACTTTCTCACCTGCCAAAAATCATTAGTCTTGCCCTTCATATTTATGAGATGTTGCGGTTGAGGGGAGAAGTGTACCCCATGCGGTTCGGAGGACCAGATCATTTTGTAGAGGTTCGAATTGGTGAGCCATTGTATCTTGGCCTTGGTAATCTATCGTGATATGGAGCCGATGGTGTCTAGATAATGGGACGTTGGAATTTGGGACGTCCGGGCTCATGGGATTCATGGAGGGGTCAATTTGGAGGGGACCTCGAAGGCGTCTCAGCGTCCCTCTTCAGAACCTCAGCAAGGATGGCACGGCCACCACGGCCTACCGCAACCTCAGGTCCTCAGGTCAGGGCACATCACTATTACGGTACAGGCACTCGACGCACAGGTCCATACCAGGTACTCGAGTACGTACCTACCAAATGTTGAGCTTCTCCACTGCTTCCTTGCTTTCGTAAGCAAGCTCGGCAAGCTCACGACGAAGCTGTCGGGCAAGTTGTTGAACATTGCACCCCGCCAGCCAATTCTCTCACGCCCTTTGCCATTGTCCGATACCAACAACCTCAATTGACACACGATCCGATACACGCGATACCTCCCAATCGGCTCCTCCCACCGGTATATCTACCTCTTCGTATATCCCAAACGACCACCCAATGCTGTCGTTATCCCCAATTCCATGACCGTCTGCTCTCCTGTCTGCCGTCGAGCAGTTCAGCGCAAAATAACATGCCCCGGCGAACCAATTTGGATTTCCGATGATGTCCTGCACCGGAGTTATCAGAGGTTTCTCAATGTATCCAAGACAGCGAAGCGATACGGCAGCTTTGTGCCAGGTCCCTTGGAATCAAGACGGCGGCTGGGAAAACGAGAGATGGCACACGCTTCGGCCTCGGCCTATACACCTATGTCGGTTGGTGGTATAGGAGCACTATGGAGGTGGTTCAGGCAGTCGGACAATATGCAATACGAATGGCAGGCACCGACAATACGTCCTCCAGCAGAAGAGCCCCCCGACTTGGTGCAGGACTGGTTATCGGGATTGGCCATTCCACCAACGCCAGCCAAAGGTATCTCGGAGCCTGCAGCAGTCGAGGTGGAAAAAAGTGCTGCGGATAGTCCAGAAGTAGCAGAGTCATCAGAAAGATCTGAGAGTCAACCCACCGACCGTATGGCTGATACTCTAGAATTCAGACTGCGCTTTTTCCGCAAGTCTATGTGGGCGGTCGCTAGTAGGAAAGATGCAATCAAGCTATGCGAGAATTTTGCTCGCGATCTAACGGAAAGTCTGGCCGTGGAGGGGACTCACACTGAGGTTGTCCATTGGACACTATCTTTGGCTGTGATGAACGATATATCTCGAGCAATATCTGACTCGAAAACGTCTGGATTATGCTTGGTAGCACTCTACGAGAAAATCTGGGAGGGCATGTCTGCTTGCGAATCACTCGATACGAACGGATTGGGTAAGAAAATAACACATAGACTTCTGAACCGTCTTACAGTTCTCATGGATCTACCACAAGCACGATCATTGTCATCTACAATACTTCAATCGCTCTCCCCATCTCAGCAGCTCGGTTTGAGGGGCCCCATTACAAATGTGGTCTTTGCGTGGATGAAGACCTGGGTCAAACCAGAAGCCCCTTTTTCCACGGATGAGTTTGCCGAAGAGTTGGTATACACAAAAGTCAGGTCGAAAATTGAGCGTGTCCATCATGACATTTTGCATTTGATCTCAACGACTTCTCCAGGAAACCTTGGGACTGATCGTGTCAACTTGAAAAGTCTTGCGGCTGTGCTTAAATCTGCAAAACTTGAGATTATTGAAGCAATTCGTGCCATCGATCGCTTGGAGGACAAATTCCGTCCACCTAGGAAATCTGCGGAAGATCTTGCACAGGCTCTCTCAAATATCACCAACGATACTCGGCGTTCTCATAAGAGACAATCAATGGTGACGCCTTCCGGTGTCCTAAGAAGCGTGATTTTATCTTGTTCTAAGCAGATTTCCACCAACCATGAAATCTTGCCTCAAAGGGTAAGGATATCTGCTTTATTTATGGATGTGGTCACACTGCTACCAAAAGTCCACGATGACCTCTTCCATGAAGTTTGTCGCGATATGGTTGCTTGCCGTTATAGCGCGCTTCCCGTCAAGAAAGCGAAAACACTAAGCAAGTCATCCACCCTGTGGTTGCTCCAGCGATGGACGACGAGGAAAGAAATCGCGGATCCTGTTCTCGTCAGTAATGGATATGCAATTATGGCAAATGCTAAGGGTGGAGGGTCTCACGTGACCCTTCTCTTTGCTATTCACTATTATGGAGGGGATATTACGCACGCTTATAATCTACTTTTGACATTTTTTATGAGTACGGGTACTGGCGGCCCGAAGATGATGCACAGCATAGTTTCCCGCCTACAGGATCAGAAAATCCGTCTACATCCGCAGCCCTTCTCTCGGTCGTTAGATCTCATTAGTCAAGGTGAGCCTAAACTCGCCCGTGGCTGCCTTGCTGTTTACAAAGAGTGGCTTTCTATCACACCCCAACCACAACATCTACATCGTCCCACCGGATTGCGCCTAGAGTACTGCCCGAACTTTGTTCTAACACTGATCGAGAATACAACCATTCCTCCTCATCTTATTTGGGAGCTCTTGGATATCCCGTTGTATGCAAGTTTGGACGCTTCTGTGCATGTTCAGCATCCAAGAAAGCGAGAACTGTCACCGGAAATCATCAGCCTAATGGAGCAAATGGCTCTCAAGTTCTCCGCAGCCGATACGCGGCCTGAAAGATTGGCATTGAGAAATGTAGAGCAATGTCTGCTCCACTTGGTTGTACATGAAGTACACCAAATACCCGAAGGAATTGCCCAAGCTATCTCTCATGCCGGCCTGACCAGGAAACTCCTCGAAAATGATGGGATCATTGGGCTGGCGAGGTTGCGATGGTGTCTCGATAAGATTGGGAGGATTGAAGGAGTCGAGGTTGCGAAGTCGGTGGATGAACAGGTTTACTGGTATAGACAGTTTCGTTTGGAGAGGAGACGGGAGAAGCGGAGGATCGCGAGGGCGTTACCGATACGAATCTTGGATCGTTGGTAGATATGTAGATTAACATGTATATATGAAGGTAATGGTTTTGATGATACCTAGGCAATGGTCCGAGTTAGCCTCTCGAGCAGATTTGTGGAGGAAATTATGAAGCAATCCAAGGCTGCATATCATGTTTGCATCTGTACTTGGTAGGGACGACATTCGCTACATCCTCCCTGCCAAACCCCCTTTTCCAGCTTAAGGCGATCAGCTTGTGAGAGATACCTGAGACAGGCTGTGACTTGTATCCTGTCGGTGATTGCGTGACTTACTTCTAGTATTACATGGCTTTTCAGTACCTATTCCAAAAAAAGGGGTTGGTGTGCTAAGCGAGGAGTAGGGGATGACCTACTTCCAAGTTAGGAGTGGAACTGGAGAACGCTGAAAATTAGTACTCTATATGGAGAAGACAGTGATTCCTTATAAGTACTGTAAATATCAGTACCTTACTTCATGCACATGGACTCATACAGCCCATGCGTGGTCAACAAAGTACAAAAGTTTACAAGGGAGAAAACTCCTAACGCCCAATTTCACTCTTCAACACATTTCTAAATTCTACCTCATACGATCGTTGCATACACACGCATCACTATCGGATTTGAACACTCCCTTATGCTTCTTGCCATGGTCTTCACTGCGAAACTCTCTGGACAATGCAAGAATGGCAAGTTAAGCGGATCATCTCGGTATAAAACAAGGTTGTCTGAAAGTGGTGTGTAAATTGTGACCCAGATCCAAGAGATCGACTACGACTCTAAGAGATGGTATATGATGGAAAAGAGTTCTGGGGATAGATTGAAGAATGGAGAGCTGGTTTGTGGATTGGCGGTATTATACCTACCTAGACTTGGAAATTTTCATGGTTTTTCTCATTGAGTTTGTAAGGAAAGATTGATCAGAAGTAATAGGCGAGATGATAGGAGATGTGTCTTGTATATGCTGAGCAGCTGAGGTATGGGGTAGTCCTGCATGCGTATGTATGATCATAAGGCAGACTGTGTTCCTTAGAAGGGAATGTTATGCCGTGAGGGTAAGATCTTACATTTCTATAATATATAAACAAGCAGCTCGCAGAGGATCGAACCAACCCGTTTCGGGAAGCCCAACCCTTCTTTTGAAGAGATGAATCAAAAAGTCGTAGTGTGAATGCTTCAACATTAATTATATTTCTCTAATACCCAGGTTCCTCGCCTCCGGCGTCTATCCTTTCCCAAGTAGTTTCCCTCATAAATTCGTAAGTCTTACAGGTTTCATCAAATGATTACAGTAAGGGTACTATGACCGAAAAAATACACTTGCTCTCAACGATTTCGATAGTTTCGCCAGACACCATATAGACAAGTTGTCGACTCATTTTGCCTCCATGTCGAATGGTGGAAAGTTTCGCATCTACTTTCCTATTTACTCTCAAACTCCACGTAGCGCCTAAAACGCCTTAGAAAATGACATTTATATATCCAAATCTATTCCAAAATCAGTCAAACCCCTAAAACAAGAAGAAAAAATACCTTCAAGATCCATCCTCAGAAACCGGTTTCCACTTTTCATAATCCCAAGTTCGGTCCTTAATCCCATTCAACCTCCTCGCCACCATCCTCGCATCCTCATCCGAAAAGATATCCAAAGGATCCTTATCCATCCTCTTCAGTTTAACCTTCTCCCCAGCCCTCCACCTAAAGAACTGAATCCGCCTCCCAATCGCAATCGCCACATACTCCGCAGGCGGCCCCTGTTCAGAGCCCGAGTACGGAAGGGGCAACATATACGGGACCAACTCCTCATTCTCACAGCTCCAACTCTCAGGCGTATCTAAAGCCGGAGGTTTACACACCAAAACTAAGATTTCTTTCTGTACGAACACCGAGGGATCCTCGGCTCCACACAGGGCTCGTCGCACGCCAAATACTTCCGCGGAGCGGATGAGTGATTTTTTGGAATGCGGCATCTTGAAATAGGTCGCGAAGCCTTCGGAGGTGGGGAAGAAACTGGGGATTATGGAATGGCCCCAGAGGCGGAGGACTGGGGCTTGGTTGGGACTACGGTCGAGTGCTGCGAGGAGGGCGCGCAGGCGGAGATCGTTGTGTACATCTATTGTTTTGTGAATTGGTGTGGTCATTTTGGGATGCAACTGTTTTTTTTTTTTGACAAGAGAGAGAAATTCTTATGGAATTCGTCTCTTCCAACTTTTCTATGTTTGTATTTTGGGGATGGGCAGAACCGAGGAATCGGTGACGTACTTGGTGCCTGAAAGCCAGCCACTAAATGCAAGGCACACATGAGCCTTGAGAAACGTGATCATGAGTATCCGTTTGGCAGATAAAGACCTTTCAAGATGGCTAAGAGCCCAGATGCAAATTATGTGGCTGGATATGATTTTCTGAGAAGAACTCTTCTGTAGGTTTAATCTGGAAACATTCCGTGTTTACCGAGAGTGAAACTTCGAGACTAGTCACATGACCAAGCTCTCGCCTATCTTACCCCTTTTCATAGGCCCCTGGGGACATCGCATTCTTTCATTTTTTTTAACACGAAGTAGATATTATCATAGAAGTACGAGCCGAGGAAACATAAACCTCACTCATTCAAACAGTTGCAATACGTCCTAGCTTCGTGCAACCAGTAAGCCACAGAGAAAAAACCCCTTCCAAGGTTGCATTTCTAAAAATAAAAATCTCTCATCATCTACTCATACAATTACCCCAATTAATCCAATCATCAAACATAAGCTCCCATATACCCATACTCCCAGCTGCCATAAAATATCTCAGATCATCCATTTTCTCCTGCAAAACGCCATCCATGCACCGGACAGCATGTGAATATTTCCCACCAATCAGATTCAGGCAACACGCTATTCATAATTTCGTACAGAGATCTCCAGAGCAGGAACTCCTATCCTACACAAATTTACTCAGGCTCCGAATGCAAGGCTACTGCAGCCATTTCTGTCTCTCCATCTTTTCTGTCCAGGTGAGGTTCTGGTCGTTTGTTTCGTCTTGCCAGGCGAGGAGCTGTGAGGAGGCTGTTTGCCGAGGTTGGTATTGAGAGGCACTATCCAGTAGAACTTAAGATCAGTAAAAGGAGCCTATAAGTGCGTTCTTTGGAGAAGAATGGGGAGCACTAACTTTGAATATGCGGTGTTGCTAGAGGTAGATTGCCCATGCTGGCTGGCACTTGAAGTGTAAGAAGAAGCTGGGGGTCTTCTTTCGATCCTGGGCTCACTGATGGGAATATTAGTCGGTTGAGACGAGAGGTACAGATGGTTGGGCTGCCTTACGAACTGCTGCCACCCCTAGACGAACCCTCATCTTTCCGTCCAGCCGTCTTGCTCTTGGTCCGTGGCATTCTGAAAGCGATAGGAATGGATGGATAAAGGATTTTCCCCGGATCAGCTCAGCTCGGTACTGGAGATTCTGACAGCTTGCTAGGTATACCCCAAGTGGATTTGAGATAGTATTTGAACATAGAACACGGAGAAGCAGATGGAGGAAAAAGAAAAAAGTGAAAGGCTCGCACTTGGGAAGACAGACTATTAAATACCATTCACATCTGCTTCTGCCTCCAACGTCCGTAGCCCAACTGACAAGCCCCCAACCATGGAAGCTTGGGAAGTACTGTACATTCTCTGTGCCTTTCCAGGGATCCATCTGTGGTCGCCGACAGCATATTCCATTCGTCCTCCAAAAATACAAATTCTGGCTATTGATTTTTGAAACGAACGGAGTGGAGAACAGCTTCACGGCGTGGAAGCAAAGGACCAGGAAAACAGAGCAGAGCCCCGGTTGCTTTACGAGGTCACGAATCGGAGGTGCTAGATATCCGGGACGTAGGGGCCGTTGAAGACGCTGTCACATTGAGCCACGAGAGAGCCACGCTACCAGGGAGTATGTTGTGCATTTTGGAGGCACAGGGCTGGAAACTTGTGGAGGAGATTTACAAACAGAAAATCGCAAGGTCGGGGTTGTTCAGCTTGGGGTGCGTTTTCGGTTGTGATAGGTAGGTTGGATGCATGAGTTCGTCACTACGTCGTGCGTCCCTCCTGGCTAAATTGTAACGACCCCAATACAGAAGGTTGATAGGACACTGGTAGCCGACGTCTTCTAGTGATGTACTCGAGTACTTGTATCACAGTAGTAGTTCCTTACCATTAAGTTGATTAAACTGATTAATACGAGACGCAACGCTGGCCTCAAAACCAACACTACCACATTCGAGGGTATTTTTACCTTGCAGAGATGGAGATGTTGTCCTTATTGGGAAACTTACGCCATCAATGATTATTTGCACCCTGATTGGTCGTTGTATGCACCGGCAATTGGAGAAGTGTGTGCAATGTCACACATAAATCCCAAAGAAGATGTGTCGCCATGTCAAAGCTACCCATGGGCCACGCCCTTAGTTGAGCCTCCCTCTTCATCAAAATCCAATCACATCACCGTATGACCGCTCCTAAAGAGGCTCTTCATCCGTCGGCCCGTTTAAGGCTGTCAACTTCTGCCTTCTGACTGCACAACTTCGACAAATGCTCCACTCCGCCAGACCCCTCATCGGTGTTGGCATTGCACCTTTACCCCTTTTCACATGCCCTCAAGATTCCAAATAGGGTTGCAAAGCCGTATCTGCGAGCAGTAAGCCCGGGGAAGCGAGCTCGCCGTTCTGTCATGCTGTGGTTATTCATCTAGAGGCATCAGGGGCCTCCGCATTCGCACTCGCTACATGCATACATCTCTGTTGGTTGCACAGCTTGGAGGTATCGTGGATTACACGTGTGTCAATGGTACTTCGCACGCAGGATCGAAGATACGACCATGTGCGAATTCATGCAATGCAAGCCAATATCAGGAAATTCCTTTCGGTGTGCCCTCGGTGTACCCGATGAAGCAACCATACTTGAAGCAGTCCTGGTAAAAAAGAAGTGAAGATCTGCTGCAAACGAGACAAAGGTCCGAGATTGCGATGAGGAGCTAGATTCGTCACAATGAACCTATGGCTCAATAAAGTCTCACAGAAATAAGGATTCAAAGACACAATACCACGCATACCACAAGTCGAGACCAAATCCAAAAAGGGGATGCTGCTTAGCCTACGAAGACTACGCAAGCCACTATTTTTGTAGGCTGAGCACGTGGTAGAAAACACATGCCACTAGGATAAGAATATATTAGCCATCCCCACATGCCCTTCCATTACCCATACCATATCTCATCCCAGATAGACCCCATCATAACGTTTTCTGCAAGCCCCAAGTCCAGGGAACTGCTGCAGCTGGTTGCACCCTTGCCTGCATGGGCGGCTAGAGCGCGAGGCTCCAATATCCAGCAGCTTACGAAGGCTACAGAAAGTAGACACCACAATTACGGTCTATTATTTATTTTCAAACATCAATCTGCTGGATCTGCAATGACAAAAAGCAGCCAATTCGGTCAATGTTATACACATCTCGGGGAACGGATGTGGAAGTGCATGCGAAGGTTATTTACTACATATGCAGTCTCTACATATGCAGTCCTACCGTGTTCCACGTTGAACAAAAGTCGAAGTTATCAACGTGCCATAAAGATATTCGGCATCCCCGAGATATGACTGTGAATCGGTTGGAAGCAAAAAGGATTAAGGGATAAATTGATGAAATATGGAACCTCACTTGAGGGAGCAAGTCTTGGCTAATAAAAATGTCACAGCATAGGTTGAAGAACACATGCAAAATGCTTGATGTTTGATACTAACAACGAATCGGTAACCAGGTACTCCAGACACCATACATATTTGCAAGCATAGAAAGCAGTCAAAAACAGCCCTTAAGCCCAACCCAAACAATCAGACCTGCAGGGACCTCAATTAGTACGCGTACAATAGTGAGTACTCAGAAGAGAGACGCAGGGGTCGAATTCCACTCACCATTTTCTAGTTCTTACAAGTTATTATGTCCCCCACAGTATCCACAGCTAACACAGTAATGGTTCTCCTAGAAGAGCTCGGCCAATGAGTTGACTCTAGTCCAAGAGCTCCGACTTTACGCCCGAAATGACCCATTTGTCCCTATTTGACCACTTTTCGTTGAAATATTCCTCAAACTTTTCGCAATCCCTGAAGACTCGATCATCCGGTGTCCAATACTCGAAACAATTCTTGAATATCAACCGAATATCTGCCTCAAACCCAGCTGCTGTCTTGTATTCGTTGCGATCCATCTTGGCCTTGATAGTCTTGAGATCCCTATTTCAGAAATTCTGGTTTAGCACGTATCTTTTGATTCATTCGAGAAAAGGTGTAAGAAAGAAATAGTAAATACGTAGACACTGGCAGTGTGTAGCCTTTAGAAACTGTGAAAAAGAAAACTTTTCATTCCAGAAGGTGAGACTTACATAGGTCGCTTGACCACGTCGAAATAGTTGGGAGCCTTATGTACATCTGGGTCAACCGGATCCTTGAAAGGTCCAACAAGGCGTGTCCAGAATCCAGGACCAGAAAGCATGCGAGTAATGAGATCCCGGCAGAAAGCAAGTTCATGATCAGCGTCCATTGGAACGGGGGCGGAGGAAGCACTATTATTAGTCATCCGAACCTTTGGTTGCCGTACAAGTGCTTCAGACTTCCGAGCAGCCTTCTTGGCAGAAGATTTGACTTCATAAACTCCCTCACCATTAGCGACCGAAATGGACTCCGACTTCCGAGCGCGTTTGGGGGCAGGTTGACCATAAGAGCTTTGGTAAGGGCTTTGGTAAGAGAGCTCTTCGGCTTCGTTGGGTTGCGGGAGATGAGGGTGTTTGTTGATGGCCTGTGGGACAAAGGTTGGCGTAGCTGGTAGATCCGACATGACAATGACAAGCTCAGAAAGAATCTCTTGAGGCAAGGATTTTGCAAAAGCGTTACGGGCTTCGGGAGAAGAGCGCACTGTTTGAAGTTAGGAAAACTCGAGAGTAAGGAGGTGTCAGAGAGCAAGAAATTTGCAGCCTCACTATGTTCAGCAGCCCATTTGATAAGCATTTGCCTAAGATCACTGCCCTCTTCGGTTTCTTCCCAGGCTTGCTTTAACAATTCAGTTCCGGGAATGAGGCGGGTTCGCTGTCTTCTCTCTGCCATGACCTTAAGAACAGCAACACGCAAAGGAGCCACCTTTAGTTGCGTTGCCAGTTTCCAAACACCCATCAATTGGGGATATTCAGGTATTGCTCGTCCCGCGACGCTGTCATAAACGTGACCTGTATACAGGAAGTTTTGGAAGCAACCAAAAATTTCGGCATTCGTATCTGGCAACTTCACTATATGCTCCACTTTGTTCTCTTCTCCTTTTTGACTGAAGTGCTCGCGGAAGAAGGGGGACCGGGCGCAGAGGAGGTCCTTTTGGACGCCAAAAGGAACTTCATCCTTTCCGACCATTATGATGACGAAAATCGGGTGAGGATCACTATAGATGTCAAAACGTGACCGAAGATGGAAAAGGGGTATGTTGTATTGAGATTGCTCGATAACTTACTGCCATGAGACTGTAGTCGATAACTCAACGGGCGGCTCAGCAGCGGCCTCGGTGGCTGGGGTTTTTTCGATGAGGGGATCCATTCTGTACTGACAGTACTGTAGCGGCGACGCTGTGATGGAGGTGGAGGTGGAGATGTTGTCGCTTGCGTTTTGTTGCCAACGAAGCTATGGCGGGTTGGGGGTGTGTGAGCTAAGACACTGTGCTTGAAATTAGTTTATGATTGAGTGTGAATGACATACGGAGTAGGCGGATCGGTCGGGTTTGGCTTGGCACTTAACCAGCCAGCAGCAGAAGTTCTGCAGCTTTCAAGACCATCTGCAATCCGCTTGGAGTCTAAGTGAGCCATCCATGAGAGATATGATTGGAATCTTCAATCGCTTTGAGATGGACCTGTCGAACCATCATAATTGTGAGTGTGGCAGGTGGGAGATTGAGAGACCGATCATAGCTATAGCGGACCCACGGCCGATACTGGCATGGAGTATGCTCCTGGCTCAAGCAAATCTCAAGCCCAGCATTGCGACGCGATCGGCACGGATCTGACGATGTCGAAGAATAGAAATGGGACTTGCCTTAACCCCAGATGATGTGAGTAGTCTCAGTTTTCGCTTCTTGGGCGTCGTGGTAGAGGTTGCGATCAAAACGGTTGATGTTGTCGTCTGTTGCACCAGTCCGACCATTTTGCCTTCGGGCAGTGATTCCGAGTCGGGGGTCGGGGCGGCTCGGCCCGGATCTTCGGTGAAAACCATCCGTTCACACTTGTTGCTTCCATCAACAACAAGCCAGGGGATTGTTGCACGCACGATTGCAGACGCTCTTTTGAGTCCTCCACCATCCCCAAGAACACCGCCAGAGTAGGGTAGAGAGATAGGCCTTCATTGAGCGCTACGAGGGTAGACACGATACTCATAAGGCTATCAAATCTGGACTCTACTTTGACAACAACATTTTGTTCTCAAAAACCCCAAGAGCCCCCCTTTAATACGCTCCCCTTTCTCGCCTCCAATCCAAGCGAAGCTACAACAACGAGGCGCATCTCTACATTTCCATCCGGCTGGCATAAATCTCGTCATCTGTCTCGACATCTGTGTCATGAGTCTCGACAAACGGGATCATGAGTCTCGACAAACGGGATCATGAGTCTCGACAACTGGATCAGGAGCCAACCCCAATGATAAAAGTATCTTCTTTCGCCCCTCTTCCTTCGACATTGCGGTTGGTGCAAGCTCCCTGGCCTCGTCAATGTTGACCGAGCCTTTCTTCTTGATCACTTCTGCTATCATCGCGGCTGCTTGAACGATCATTTCGTTATCTTTAGGGAGTTTTTTCTTGAGTTCTGTGCCGATGAAGACCTCATTCATAATATCAGGGTGGAACGAGAATATGTGTTGCGGAATGTGCATCAAATCCTCCCAGTTCTCGGTCATATCTTTGATCACTATCTTATCCTCTGGGATTCTGCTGATATGTTTGGGCTTAATAGCTTTCAGTCTCTCGATCAAGCCCTGCTTGATACCTGATAACAGAAGAGCGCAACTTTGTTGCATCGCGTAGCAATCAAAGTTCAGATTGGTACAATTGCTGGAAAGGCAAATGGAAACGCGCTCGAGGAGATTTACTGCACCATCAGATGTGGCCATTTCTGCTGTGGCCTCGGGAACATGTTCACCTACAGCCAAATAGTAATCGCAGAGGTACTGACTGGGGAAAAACATGGCTTGAATTGGTGCATTGACACGAAGTATCCCAATCTGGTAATGTTCCCTCTTGTTACAACCACCATGCCCAAATCCAGAAGTGTGCAGGACCTTCGGCTTGAGTTTTACCAAGCAACGTGGGGTTCTCCTCCAAGATATGCTCCATGTCTTGCCATGTGGTATCCAGAAACCTCAACTTTCTTGCGGCGTGGTACAGATGTGCTGCAGGAACGATGGAGTCGAAATTGTTTGCACAAATTATGGAATTTGTGAGCATCTTGTTTTTAAACCAGTTATCCATCGTTCCGCAAAACAAGGGGTGGATCCGGTAAAGAATGTTCTCCTCATATTTTGCCGTCGATTCAACGAACGGGCCAATCGCCTCTGATAGCGCTTTGAAAGGATCGTTTTTTATCCACTTGTTAACATTGCGTAACATGTGCGTAAGAGCTATCCGGTCAGTTTTGCTTCTCTTTCCAAGTCCTTGTAGTTCCTCGTTTGTTTCTTGTCTATAATATTCCTTCGCAACTGTATCGATTCTGTCTCCGGTTGCCCTGAGATCTTTACAAGCTCGAGTAAAGTCCACACGGGTGTGGACTATGTCGAGGTAGATCTGCAATGTCATGACCAGTTCCATTGAAAGCGATTTCGATGGTGTCTGTTTTGCCTTCTTGTACATTCTTGTAATCTGGTCTTCTGTTGGAAACTGGACTCCATGTTCAATGGTTGCATCTAGAGCAAAACACAAACGACGAAGTAATGCGTCGTCCATTTGATATCGCATATGGAAATTGCCATCAGGAATGTTTTGGTATTTAACTCCTTGGCTCGCATCAACAAATTCCTGAAGCGAGCCTTCGTTGTCGTGTCCAAAAAACCCCTTGAGTGATCTATAGGCAAAGTAGCCCACAAAATCTGCGCTCTCAGCTTTTTCTTCAACCAGTTTGTCGAAGTCCCTGGCGGTATATTCTGTGTCCTTTTCGGAGCGTAAGTGCTCATATGCCCAAGGGATCCACTCTTCTTCCTCAGGTGCGGCTTCGAACTGGGAGACTATCTCCTTTCGGCGTGCAATGTTGACAACAATCATCTCAATAACCATGTTGGTTATGTTACATACGGTATCAAGATCGACCTCTTTTTGATTGTATTTTTTCCACATCGATCGCACGAAATCTCTTACGGACTTCATTTGTAAAAAGAAGATACCGAGGTATTCCATCAAATTATGTATTGGGTCGGCGTCGATCTCGATTTCGTCGTCAAGTATTTGCGCCGATTGAATGGACGAGTCTTCCGGTATCTTAATACCGGTTTCCTCTGCGGGTGTTTGTGTTTCCTTCTCGGGTAAAATTGCTGGCTGCTCGCTGGTAGTTAAGTCTCCAAGCTGGTCAGTCAGATCCGCACTCCAAGCCTCTGCTTCTCGGTCCTCATGTTCTTCTCTCTGTTCTGGGCAATGCTTCACACATTCTCGGACTTTCTCAAGAACTTGAATGAAATTCAAGTGACGTTGGTTGTCCCACCATTCCGAACCCATCCTTTTGTGTTTTGCATGCATCTCCCGACGGCGCAGAATCACCTCGTCTATCACATTCTTAATGTGCTTCGGAACCGAGATTTTTGCCTTGGCGATTGCTTCTGCGAACTTGATATATTGCCCCTGTGTGATGGGGTATTTTGGTGTATGGATTTTGTTCTGCCCCTCTTTCAGTTTCTTGTTTTCTCCATAGAGCTTTTCTCTCTGCCTCCCTTTGAACTTCCCTCTGGACTTTCCTGGAGGCTTCTCTTGACGCTTTGCGTCTGTATCCCGAGATTGGGCTCTACTGCCAGCTTTACCAAATGTCTGGAGGAAGACTCTGATTTTGTCGGTGCCCTCCTTGTATCTTCAATTCGCATTAGCATATTGAACGCGGAATTTATTCAAACAGTATGAGGTATCATGCATAAGGACGATAGACTGAGAAGGAAAGGAGGACACAAGTGTGGCTACGAACCTCTTGTAGTTGTCGTCAATCTCATCAAAACAAGCCTTCAACTTGGCTTCCGCGTCCTCCTTCATTCTATTCACGGATTCTGTCGTATCTCTGGTTCTCGTCGCGTCGCTCGTTTCCATTTTGGGTCGATTCTGATGGTCTTTGATGCGACAAAATGAGGTGTGCAAAATACTGGCTTAAACACGAAAAACAAAATTTCAAAGGACGTGGTTGACCACTATCAACCATCGTGAAGGAAGCGAAGTGTGAGATGGGATCGGAACATGAACGCGCCGACTGGAGATTAGATCGGTAACTGGAGCTTGCTTAGTTGTAGGTGAATTGGTGGCTAGAGTTTGCGGGTGGTTCTCTGGATTTCACTGCATTGGCCAGTCTTAAGTGATGCTGTGCTTCTGCAAAGAAATTTGGGAGAAAAAGGACGATCTTTGGTAGGGTAAACAAAGGGCTGTTTGTCTGGGGTATCTAGTGTGAGTACAGTAATTTAACATTTCGCTAATGAGATATTAGGTACTTTTGCGCGTTTATTGGTGTTGGATATATTGATTGGTCTATAAAGCACGCTCAAAAGATGAGAAAGAAAAGAAATATACGAAAGGTACTGAAAAGGGAGGAGAACCTCCTTGAAGAGGTAAGAGAACCTTAATCCTTGTGTGTCTTGACAAATAGCAGGACGAATGCTCAGCTTGTTTTTACAGTTCGTTTGAATCCATAAGTTCCACCCAATTGTGATTTCATGTTTGTAATATCACTACAAAGAGTAATCTTGCATTTTATGTCAAGTGAGGGAGGGGGTGGTTCTCCAGTCTCTATTCTTGTCCAGAAACACGTAAGTATTTTATCTACCACAAATATCTCATTTGCTAGTACCTAACATACAATAACAACAATCAGAGTTTGCTAGATCTTCTGAGCGACCATTCCTGATTTAGCTAGGCTGTATGGCTTCTCCGCTTCTGTGGAAGGTTTTGCGCTATTCCAGCATTAGTGTTTCCCCTCATTTTCAGAAGATGGAAACTGAGCACGCGACATCTCACCGCACGACTCAGTGTCTCCACTTATTTTCTAGAGTACTTCTCTAGAGTGATATAAATGTATGCTAAAGCGATCTAGACCTGCCCTTGCAAAACTAACTAGTAACTGCAATGATGGACTGCTATTAATCAGGGTACTAGATCCATTTCCGCAGTGGAATTGGGAAATTTAAGCATGACCAGGCAGTGTTTCTTTATAGGATCATTCATAAAGACTTGTTTTTTTATCTCCTTAAGCTTCTGTAATGTCGACTTTATTTTCTTCCCTTCCTATTGTCTCTCTTTCAGCCCTTTCATCCGAGGAGCGAAACGAAGGGCAGCTCCGTGTGCTTTCTTCGCGCTTAGACAAGGTTTTCTCAACAATAGGATTCGCCTACTTGACTGATCTGCCTCTCACTTACACCCACGAAGATGTTTTTGGTCTTTGTGACAGCTTCTTTGGCGAAAATGGGGTGACAGGCGAGGAAAAAATGCAAATCGCAAAAAAAGTGTTTGTTAAAGGTAACAAAAATACTTATCGAGGGTATGTATCGCAGATAAAATTTCTCATTTTATGCTAATCAATATGCCAGGTACTTTCCGGTTCAGTTGGGGGCAGATAACCTCAAAGAAGGCTTCGAACTCGGCGCGCCGACAACAAAATCAGCCTTCACACATTCCCCACTACTTAGCGAACGAGTCAACCTCACAGAACCAAACGTTTTCCCATCCTCCAACCCTTCATTCCGTCACCGTTGCGAATTACTCCATACCGAACTCCAAAGCCTTTGCGCAAAACTCCTGTCTCTTCTCGCTGTGGGACTAGGAAAGCCGACCACCTTCTTCGATCACTACCTGGAGGAATCTCTGAGTACCCTCCGACTCCTCCATTACCCACCGGTTCCTGAATTCAGACGCCACGATATTATTTGTACACCCCATACAGACTCTGGCATTCTTACGCTATTACATCAAGATACCACTGGTGGCTTGGAAGTACAGAATAGCGAAGGGCAGTGGATTCCTGCTCCTCATATACCGGGCAGTGTTGTTGTGAATATCGGGGATTTGATGGCAAAGGTTAGCGGTGGGAGATGGGTTGCTACCAACCACCGTGTCCGTTCAGTGAGCCGTGAGCCAGGTGTGGTAACGAGAGGGCGATACTCAGTTCCCTTTTTCTTTGAGCCGGGGGTCAATTGCGTTGTGAAGAGTGTTCAGGGTGACGAAGTGATTTACGGAGAGCATTTGCTTGAGAAGATGAAAGGTTGGGTTGAGTTTCAGGACTCGGAAGGGCAGACATCAGATACCCACCCGGTGGATATTACATGAGGTAGCAAACTGCCGTTGTTGTTATCCTAAATCTTAAAGCGAACGTAATATTATCCCCGTCAATTGGAAAAGTTCAGTCTATTATATAATTTCTAGCAGAGTCAGAGTGATGAAGTCAAAGGATCTAAATTCTAGATTGATAAATTTAATTATTTTGAATACTATCTGTCCATATTTTCTGCCTCTTGGACCGCACATAGAATAGACTCTGGAAGTTGCACGTTGCAATATAATTAATTTTCACTTTTGACCAACCTACGTATACCGAGACAATACTATTATTTGTGCTAGAAATTTACTATATTCATTTTTCATAGAAGATACAGAGTATATACCAACTCTCTCACATGTAAAGGCTTCATATGGGCATTTTTGGCACTCAAACAACCATATTTGGCCTTTGGTATTATTTATAAGATCACCACGCGAGTTGCGAGGTTTGAAGAACCGGAATCTTTTAAGGACTGAAATTAGCTAGAAGCTTGAAGAACGTCGACGTATACCAAAGACGTTGAAAGCCAGAAAGACGCGAATGTTAACCTCTTAACACCCAACGCAAAATAAACCCCATAATAACCAACTTTAGGACCAGCTAGATAAAGGCTCTAGTGGTGCTCTCCAGAAGCACTCCCGTCCACCCCAGTATTGCTCCAAGTTTGTTCCTTCTGCCCATCCTTCTTGCCACCATGCTTCTTCTCCTTCTTTCCGCTTTTCTTGTTGTCGTGGGACTTTTTGTTGGTGTTGGATTGTGAACTTTTATCCATGTTGTTCCACGGCTCTTCGGCTGGAGTCTCTTTGAGCCAGCGATCCATGATGGGAGAAGTTGGTTGTCCTTTGTTGACTGGATTGGGTAGGTTGGGATAAATGAGATGTGTGTACTGGGAGTAATTTAGTTA
This sequence comes from Hymenoscyphus occultus, assembly GCA_900536445.1. Taxonomy (NCBI): domain Eukaryota; kingdom Fungi; phylum Ascomycota; class Leotiomycetes; order Helotiales; family Helotiaceae; genus Hymenoscyphus; species Hymenoscyphus occultus. The sequence goes on from UNPT01000177.1 coordinate 43,762, forward strand.
TGTTGTCTTTACACAATGTTGAAAACTGTAGAAACACTTACAGATGGTTTTCAAACTTCAACTGAGAGATGTCCTTCAAGTCTTTACGCCGAGAGACTGCTTATCTATATGCATTAGTTCTCTTTGGGATAATATGAGAATTCCGGTTTGGCATACCATGAGGGAGTTCAGAAGTATTTGCAGAGCGATACTGTAATTGCAATTGGTCTATTTTATAGGTGGATTTTCAGGAGACAGAGCGCTTGATATCTACTCATAGTCCTGGGTTCGCCCATGTGTGATGGGCAGCTTGAGAATTCGAAGAGTCCGCTTGAGGTTCACAATTATTGCCATGCAGATGGTAGCAACTCATACTTGTGCTCTGTCAGAGCCGAGGTCTTCTTTAATTTGCATGTCCGGTGTCAATTGACCTGCTCCCAAAGCTTGCCATTTGCTGGATTTTTGCTCTGCATACTTACAGAATGACTAGACTGGCAACTTTTGTCTAGGAAATGGTATTTACCAGGTTCATGTGCCACATTCATCACTGCCTGACATTGGCAACTGGCTATGGAAAACCCCCACCATCATCCGAATTCAAGCGAACGATGACAAAATTGACTTTTGCCCTGCAGCAAGACTCCAAAATTGGGCAAAATTACTCGTAAACCAGTACCTCGGAAGCTTCCCCATGCAAGAAGTTTCGTCACACGCATATTACTGGTGCAAAAAGTGATAAACCTCACCATGCAAGGCAATTGTCAGGTACCTGATTGCAGGCTTTGGAAATGGTAATGTCTTGTTCAGGCGCATTCGCCTACAGTAAACTACAGCATGCGCGGAAATCTTCGAGATCTAGCGACAGCGCCGTGGGAAGGTGCACTGACTATTACGTGCTTGCAATTGGGGGTCATGTTTTGAAATTGAACGCCACTATGCATGGCAACTTCGTTTCAACCAGTTATACGGCATTCGCTATGCGGGGTGATGCAGCCACTGTACATAATAAGCCCAGGTCTTCAGCCTGGACTCGAGTATATGCACTGCAATTCGTTTTGGGGTTCTCAAAACCTTGCTTGCAATCATGGTCCTGCTGCAGAGAAGTATCATGAGATCCAATCGGATCAATGCGCAACCTCCACACAATAACTTACCTCGAGATCTCTATCCATATCTCGTACTACTTCTGTATTCCGATTGAAATTTGCCCTCTTTTGGCTGTCGCCTTACGTTTCTCAAGCCGAAACAAAGATATCGATCTTCAATCATCTCCCGAACCAGCTTGAGATGAGCTTCCATACCATGCCAGCCTCGTCTCTTGACCAGCGAGAATTGCCAATCTTCGGGCTCCAGAGCCACGAAAGCGAGCGTCTTAGTAGTGCTGAGAGCCATCTCCAGCATCAGTCATCGGTTACCCTACAGCGGCAACGACAACCTTCCAGCCATGAGTGGAAACTGTGGAAGGCTGATATATACTACTGGTATATCGAGGAAAACAAGACCTTGGAAGATCTGAGGAAGCGAGTATGCTACAAGCACAATTTTCGTCCGACGTAAGTTATAACGTCGTTCCTATTAAAAGTATTATAACTAACATCTCTAGTATAAAACAATTGACGAGGAGGCTTGATCAGTGGAATTTCCGGAAATACAAGAGCCAAAAGCGGAAAGGATCCAGGAATAGAGTGATCATTGAAATCCAACGTCGAAGATCTGTCGAATCAATACACAGTCTTTCAAAACTCGGCAAAGATTCAAACACAAATAAAGGCGACAGTGAAACCTTCATAGATATGGAGACTGTTGAATTCGAGTTTCAGCCACAACAAGCGCTGAGTATGCCATACATATCCCGAACGACAATAACAAGCTAATATAATATAGGTCTTTGCAATTGTCGAACAAAACGACCCGAACAACCGAATCGTCAATGTGTCATCCTCCTGACAAGAAAGACAAGCGCGGCCGCTTCGATTCCAGCAACTTGTTCGGGTCCTAAGGAGAATACCATGAATGACTTGGAAGAACGGCTCTCTGAGCTGAGCATATCTTTTGGAGTCGACATTTCAAGTTTCCAGCAGCCCCGTGTTTCAGATTACCGCATGCCGAAAGAATATCTTACAGCAGAAGAACTCAAGGAACTCAAAACTTTTAGTGGTTTTAACAATCAAGGGGCGCTTTCTGGTACAATGTTACATAGTTACCCACAGCCTGCCAAAGGACGAAATGAACCTCTCAAGCTCTTGGGTTACGATGTGGATTTTCCCTCCTCATTGCTGGTTCCGAGCCTATCTGGAGAACTGTATCCATTTCCGCGCCGACCAGACTCAGATTGCACAAGAGCAAGTTCTACTCCAGAAATAATTGTGCTGCGAACTACTATTTCGGACTACCTGAGCAAATTTGACGCCTTGAGCCGACTGAAACGTCCAGAAACGGATCCAGTTATGATCAAAATGATGAATGAACTGGGGAAAGGGTGCTGGAATTTGGACCTATTTTGTGAGTCAGAAACATGGTATCGACGAGAGTTGTCTGCGAGACAACTGTCGGGCGAATCACCAGTCTCTATCAAAACACTTCAGACGGAACTTGCCATTGTTGACTGCATCAATGAGCAAGGTCGCCATGAAGATGCGTTCTCGTTGCATGAAACCATCCATCGAAAGATTATCAATCACGACGATACTAATAAGAACGACTTACTCATTAGTGAGTCTTTGTTTGTCCTTGGGGGTATTATCTTCGACCAGGGTTATTTGAAAGACGCAGAGGCGTATCTGCGGGAAGCAATACAGATCCGACTTAATTATTTAGGTCCATGGGAAAAGGAAAGTCTGCAAGTTATGCGATGGCTCGTGACTATTCTCGAGGAGCGAGAAGAATACGAGGAGTGTGAAAGATTGTTGATTACAATAACCCAGCTGCAAAGGTCTATTAGTGAAACAGATTACGGCGAAATTTATTGGGACATGCAAGATTTAGCAAGCACAAAAGGGCGCCAAGGAAAGTCTCATGAGTGCGAAATGATCTATCGAGATTTACTCACGGGCGCGGAATCCAAACTTGGAAACGAACATCCAAGTATGGCAACGTTCTTGCACAATTATTCCCGTCACCTTTTGATTATAGGTCAACTTGACAAAAGCGAAGAATTGGCGAGAAAATCACTGAAATTGAAGTCAAAAATTCGGAATCAAAACGAGTACGAAACATTTTTGACTCTCTCACTCTTAGGTAATATACACCAGAAAAGCGGTTTCTACGAAGAAGCAGCGCAGTGCTATGAAAAGACACTGCGAGGCTATACATCAATCTTAGGCTCCGATAACATCAAAACAATTTGGGAATGTGATTATCTGGCATATTGCTATGCGGAACTTGGTCGGTTTGAAGACGCTTTGCACCTGCTAGGGAAATTCATTCAGGATGTCGAGGCTCAAGTCGCTAGCAGGAAAAAGCCCTGTTGGGGAGATGGGGGATTGGCCGAAGTTCAAGAGTGGATCGGAGACTTCAAGGACGATATGGAAGGCTATCGGGAGAAAATCGAGGTCCGGAACATTTCTGAAGTCGATAACGAGCTCTCTTCGTCCTCTGACGACGAAGGCTTATTGGGTGAGGAGGAGAGGTTTGTTGAGGATGAAACCGACGTATGGATATTTGACGCGCCGTAATGAGTGAACTTAAGCTTTCTGTTTTCAATAAGTGGGGTTTGCCTGTATTTTGGGTCATGTAATTTTCTCAACGACTTGGTACTTGAAGCTAACGGTCCTCTAACGTAAACATGTTTTAAAACTTGCTCTCATGCTCTTTACCTCCGTAGGTTTGTGCTGTTGTTACCGTACAGTAAGCGAAACTTCGGCGTTGCAATGTTCAATACATTTTTACTAGCTGCAGAGATTAAAACAATCATTTCTCAAGGTAAAAGATTTCCCATGGTTTGTGATGGGTCTCAATTGGAATTTTGGTCTTCTTTATGAGATGACGAGTGAAATATTTATTTATTCGTATCTATTTACTTGCAGTGGCACAGTTCTTCCTACACATTTTCGTGGTAAATTCAAGCTTGAAGGACTTTGTAAGAGTAATGCTGTTCACTTAGGTCTTTGACGAAGGTTTGATTCCCGATAGTACTGTACTTAGTACTTACATACCATTCTGGAACAACACACAATAGGCAAGCCGATACATATACTCTACATTCAAGCTTTTGCTTTAGGGTCGAGGTAAAAGCTGAATGGTACCGGACAAGGGTCTAATGTTAATATCAGACGCATTAGGGTTTTATCATAACCAGATTCTTCTGGATATATTTTCTCAGAATGGAATGCGCTTAGAATTATACGGAACAGATGAACTGTCGCATCCTGGTTATCTGCAATTCAATAGTCGCTATGCAACCTGATACTTTGAACATCGCAATATTTTGGCTGGTCGTCAACTTAGAGCGATGAATGATCACCTCTAAGAAGCCTCAGTAATTAGAAAAATGGGGTTTTCCATCCGATTGAATTGTCGCGTCTCGATCGCTGTCATGGAAAGGTTAGTTGGAGTCAACAATGCCAGGGTTTAGGGGATTAGGGAGCCTGAGAAGGCTGGAGAATCGAGTTATGCATGGGTGAGCACAGCTGTGAAGGCGCGGCCCTCGAACTTGACCAATGTGGATGGAACGCTTGAGTAGGCCGAAGTTGCAAGATCATCCACCATGATAGGAGGAAAGAGCGACCTCTTCGAGTCACTTGGACAAGGTATGATCACAACAGTATACGGCATTAGTATTTATACAAGTTTCACAAGAAATCCTCCTCTCTCCATCCACACATATACGATTTTCAATGTGGAAATCCTATTCCTGGAGTGTACTTGGCGGATATCTAAATGAGTATCCGTTACCCACTGACAGTCTGCTTCAAATAAAATACCCTGTTGTTCCTCTGTTTCTTGCCAGCTTCTCGAGTCTCCTTTACAGTATGCTACGTCCACACGCCATACTCATTGTTGCTAGTCCTGCGACAATTGTTCCTCTTCTGCTTGAATTGAGGATAGCAATAATTATCTAATCAACACTATCACCACAAATATGAAAAAACTGCGTTGCTACAGTAATGATTACTAGCTAGGTGTGCCGAATTTCTGAACCGACCACTCGTCTGTTCCTACAATATTTCCACAACATACTACAGTCCCTTAAGCGAATTTGACTTCAAGAGCACAATTATAGGAGCAAATCATTCAATTTGTGTTACACTGAGGCTCATGTAAAATATATTGACAAACTACAAAGTCATGAAAGGCACAAAGCAATGACTTTACTCAAAATCATACCAAACAATTTCGGGCCCCTCAAGCTTCACGCTTCAGCGTTCCGATAATTAGACCTCAGATCTCTGCTTACGATAAGTATCACTCTGGAGAGTATGAAAATACCGATGCTTTAAGGGATTTTGGTTTCATTCTGCACCCTGGCTCAGAGATATATGCTTGGAACACATGTTGGCAGCATCTGCATGCGGTTGAAAACTGGGAAACTTTGTTTGATTGTAGCCCATTATTTATTGCGCGGTTGGTTCTGTTGTATCGTATTCTTCCCGTCTTTTTTGTCCTTTGTATGCCCGTATTTAGGGAAACATCGTCTAATAAGATGGGTTTTCATAGCAGGATGACTGAAATTTTCATGTTGCCGTACGTTTTTTCCATTCATATTGGCTGTATTATTCAGAAATCTCCGTGTTTCTGCCTGACCAAGGAACTGTTCCATCTCATTTGACATCAATCCAAGACGAGCATAGAGCAACTCACGTGACTCGCTTCGATGCGTTCCACAGAAAACTCGGCTCGGGACCATAAATGGATTAGCGGGAGGACAAGAGAACACAAACTTTCCTCGTAAACCTTCTCCACATCTCACCTGTTCCCCTTACCCCACAGTTTGATTTGCTCCCGTTCTGTGGCACAGCCTTTGCGAGCACAGTAAGTGTACTTGAACGATCAATTTGGCCGTTAGGCCAATGTGTATGGCAGTAGCAACAAAACTCTAAATTTTCTTTGCCCGATTTGTATCCAGTAAAACGTCTCTGAAGACTAACTAGTAGTATTCAGCCTATATACACGCATACTTGGGCTCGGAGCCCCGCCAGTGAACCATAGTCTCAATAAGAGATCTAACTCTGGATAAATTCAAAAAACCGTGGCGTTGGGACGAGTCACGATAGAAAGTCCATATGTTCAACTGTATCTACTGGGCATCGAATGTGTTTTTCAGGGGTGAAGTCAGTATTAGTGTTCGCGTGTCATCCGTATTGTATATTTCTCTAATTGCCCAGTATGATTTATCGAACGACGCCATCCATATATAGACATACGAAGAGCGTTTCCATCGAAGTCAAGATTCCCTTCATGGTATCGAGGTGCATGAGGCATGCGTCCTTATTCCGAAGCAAGGTTGATGGTGTGACATACCCACTTCACCCCTCACATATCCCTACACCAGCTGTACGACCCCGAAGTTTATATCAAGGAGTTGACTTCCTCACAGAAAGAGTATTGTGAAAAGCAAATTTTTTGCCTCATTCGTCTTGAGTGTTTTCCTCTTTTGAGCACTTCTCTGGTGGTAAATCGACTTCGTCACTTTTCTCTATGCAAAATGGTTGGTATCTCAGCTATCAGTCATGTCACTCAAGGCAAAAAGAGGGGGGCAAATATTGCTGCTGTGGAAGCACCCGAATTTGAAAAAGTCCAATGGTACTCTGATCCAAATCTGAGAAAACTTTACCTTTGGTGTTCAGTCCTGTGTATAGCATCTGCAACAACTGGTTATGATGGGTAAGAGAGTTTTGCTGTTCTAGCTTAGCGTCGTGTACTGATATCCATCATAGAATGATGCTCAATGTTTCCCAAAATCTCGATCAATGGCAGACGTATTTCAAGAAGCCACTTGGAAGCAAGTTAGGCCTTATGAATGCCATATACCAAATTGGAAGTCTTGCCAGTTTCCCAATTGTGTAAGGTTTACGAGTCGACGAAATCTCAATACGCTCACTAACAAGGTTGTAGTCCATATATGGCAGATTGGTGGGGGCGTAAGTTACCTATCATTGGTGGTTGCGTACTCATGGTCTTGGGTGGTTGTCTTGGAGCTTTTTGTAATGGATACGGAAGTATGTCAGTGCAGGAGCTTTGCTCTATGTATACTAATACGCTATAGTGTACGTTGCAGGCAGATTCATCCTTGGCTTTGGAAACAGCATGACACAGCTATCCTCGCCAGTTTTGCTTACTGAGATTTGCCATCCACAACATCGAGGACGTGTCACCACTATCTATAACTGTCTATGGAACTTGGGTGCACTTTGTAAGTTCCATGTCAACTTTTTTAAGATATTATGCAACTAACAATGACAGTCGTCGCTTGGCTCGCTTGGGCAACGATGAATATCAAAAATGATTGGTCATGGCGTTCTTTGACACTTTTACAAATTCTTCCTGCAGTCATCCAACTCTGCTTCATCTTCTGTGAGCAACAAGTCCATTCGCTATTCTCTTTATCAAAAACTGATAGCTTTATCAGGGGTCCCAGAGTCTCCAAGATGGCACATCTCCAAGGACAGAAACGACGAAGCTCTCAAAACACTTGCATACTACCATGCGAACGGAGATGAACAAAACGCCACAGTACAATTCGAATTTCTGGAGATCAAGGAGACCTTGAGGCTTGAATTTGAATTTAAGAAGAGCAGCAACTACACCGATTTCCTGAAAACTAAAGGCAATCGATATAGATTGGCGATTTTGATCTCACTAGGTATCATTTCGCAGTACAGTGGTAATGCATTGTTTAGCAACTACATGAATCTCATTTATGAAAGCATGGGTATCAAGAAGCAGAGCCAAAAGATTCCCGTAAGTATTAACATGAGGCTCAAAGTCTATTTGCAACGCTAATAGCTATACAAGCTGAACGGTGGACAAACCTTGTTGTCTCTAATTGTCAGTGTGCTCTGCGCTATGCTCGTTGATCGCGTAGGGCGAAGACCACTCTTCTTGACTTCAACCCTCGGTATGAAATGTTAACTGTCATCAAAGATACGGGTAGATGCTTACTTACACTTTCAGGAATGTTTTTGTGCTTCTTAGCTTGGACGATTACTTCCTCACAATTCGAGGCACAGAACCCAGATCCTAACGCGACCAGTTTCAAGATGGCAGCCGGTTATCCACAGATTGTCTTCGTTTGGGTTTACAGCATATTCTATTCCCTGGCCTGGTCTGGTCTCCTCGTGGCATACTCACTCGAGATATTGCCTTATAAACTCCGTGCTAAGGGGTTGATGATCATGAATCTCGTCGTTCAGGCTACTTTGGTTCTTGGGAAGTAAGTCTCACCAGTGGTTTTTTCAATGAAAATTAGACACTGAATATTGTAGCTATACTAATCCAATCGCTTGGGACAACCTTCCGCATCACTACCACCTATCACTGATTTACACGGTAAGTCACAAACCTGACCACTAAATGAAGGCAACTCTAACTTCTCCTAACAGATCTGGATTTTCGTGGAACTAGTTTTCGTTTACTTCTTCTACATTGAAACCAGGGGTCCAACTCTGGAGGAATTGGCAAAGATCTTTGATGGAGATGAAGCGGAAGTTGCTCATATGGATATTCATAAGGTTGAGAAAGATCTTCATGGTGATGATGGAGCTGGTTCTCATGATGAGAAGAGATTCGTTCAGACTGAACAAAAGGCAGCATGATTGGTAAGACCTCTAGCTAGAGCAATTATTGATGTTATGAAATACGGGAATTTGTTGGGGAAGGTATGCCGTTATGATCCAAATGATGTAATAAGCCATGCATCTACCATCGCGCATTTGAATTCCTGTGGAAAAACAACTACAGCATCTCCGACTGACCGAGTTCGCCTTCTCGAGACATCGATCTTGCTGAAGTAAGTATTTCTGCCAGCTTTATAAATCCTTCCTACAGCTCAAGCACAAACAAACCAATTCTACTTCCAGTTCAATAATACCCTATATGTTAATTTGTGTATCAACATCCTCGCCATGCCACCTCGTTACCAAACTAATCAAGGTAGCACTGCATCTCTCGCAACCACACTTTTCCCATCCCACAAACACCTTCCGAGAAAAGCCACGCGATATGCTTTCAACCCTGGTTTTAAATCGATAATTGTGGCGTGTGTACCATTCATGCAATTTTTTTCACAGGTAGGAAGTATTGACAATCTCTGACTCAGCTGCCAAGTTACTAGATTCAGTAGGCAAGGGGAGGTATTGGCATCCTTGAAATGAATCTGGTGGGTAACAGTGCGTCGGAACGATGCTCTGGGGATGGTCCCCGAGTATATGAGAATAGCGACAACTTTTGTAAATCCATGTGTTAACCTGAACTACACTGTAATGGAAAACCCAGTCTTACTTTCTCTATTTCTTTTCTTATTTTACCTTGGAGCTAAGCTTTTATATTATCCAAATCATGATTATTATCTAAAATGTTTTTAATAAAAGAGATAAAGTAAAGTACTTATAATACCATTCGTATAGAAGTATAAAGAGATACTAATAAACAAGGTAAGTAGGTAGGTTAAAAGTTATATAATTATTAGAGTTTAGTTCCAACCATAGAAGTGAAAGTTATACAAGTACTTCAGGTACTTATATAAGACTGAGTACGGCTCTAAATATAATAGACCCGCCAAAAGAGTGTGTATTATATTGTAATAGATACCTGCAATACAGTAAAGAACCCTTTTTTTTTCCTTTTTTCTTTTCTTTTTTCTTTTTTCTCCTTCTCTTCCTCGAGTTCCTGTAAGTTCTGTGTGATAGAGTCGCTACAACATTAGAATGTCATAGTATCTGAAAAGCCCAGCTATCTAAGTAGTCGCAGACGTATGACATGTCCATTCACAGAGCTTGTCGCCATTGATGAAACCCGTATACGTACCCTTTCCTTTCTTTCTAGCATTTCCGCCACATTTGTGTCCTACGTAGCCATTCGGTGTCTTTTCCAAATCTGTACTTCCATCGAATACACTTCCATCTCCTTGAACAGACGTGCACTCGCAATCGAGTACTTGTGAGACCTTAACGTATCCTGGAGGTCCGTATTTGTATGCGTGGCAGCTGGAACACGTATCAACAACACGGTCGTCGTTATTACCACTGCCACTTTCAGGGAAAACACTGCCAGAACCACTGGCACCTGTCGCCATTCTGTTTTGGGGGCTAAAGGAGTTTAAGTAGAAATGTTGTAATATATGATCAAAAGAATCAGAAAAGCTTGATAAGAAAAGAAAAGGTCGAGAGAACACTAGTCCTTATATATTAGTAATTTCTTTGTTACTATAACAATCCTGGCACAGTCATTACTAGAAAGCACGTCACATGCCAGGTATATACGTAACAAGCCCTTATTGGTCCCAGGTAAAAACTTCTCCTTTTGTACATCTCTTCTTTTCTTTCCTCTGTAGCTTTGAGTCCTTGTCTATAGACTAAATACTTACTATGTTTATATTCTTTATAGTACTAGAATTATATTTATTACTACTATTGCAGGTATATTTATTCCGGGGTGGGGAGGATATTAAGAAAAGCTTTATGAGACAAGACGTCCTCAAGAATGCTATTACGTAGCTAGCTAGCATTCTAAATCAAGACTATTCTGCATACATATCTGTCCCTGCCCAAGCAAGGCAAGAAATAACATCACCAAGGTATCCTCCCTCTAACAAGTGACCTCAAAACCTAACACCATCGCCAACATCACGTAAAAAGAGAAAATCTCACTTCATTAATTAATCATATCATCATTCAATTCGTCACGACACGAATCATCTTCTTCTCGAAGATGACGCCATCGGCTCAAAAGCATCATCATCCGAAATCTCATCATCGCTAAGTTCCCTCGCCGCAGACTTGGGTTGCGATTGCGTAAAGTTGAGTTGGGTTTGGCCGCGTGAACGGGTCGCAGCAGCTCTCTTGGGGAGCGCCTTCGGAGGAGGAGCATCTGCCATGAGAAGATCTTCATCCTCGTCATCGCTTATTTGTATTGCCTTCTTTCGCCCTCTCGCTGGGGTTTTTGCTGGTGTCTTGGCTGGAGCTTTTGGTTTTGCGGGGGCTTTAGCGCGTGGTTTTGCAGGTGCCCTCTTCGCTGGTGCTTTCTTTGTAGTGGTCGCTGCCGAGATGACAGATGCGTTGTCGTCGCTGTCTGCTAATGCTGCCGCAGGTCGACCTCGTTTGCGTGGTGGTGGAGCCGCTTCTCCCTCGGACTCTCCTGAAAGGAATTCCAACGCACCAGGCTGGTCCTCCCAAGAGCCATCCATATCCGAGTTCCAATGTTCAGGACGAGGCTTTACTCTATTTTTGGTGCCCCTTCTCAGCTTTACGGCACCTGCTGCATACTGCGCTTCGAGCTTTTGCCGAACCTCGTCCATTTTGTCTTGGAGCTCATCCTCCGAATCATGTTGTGTAGCGAGAAGATCTTTCAATTGTGCTCCTAGACTATCGTTTACGAAAACTTCCATGGCGTGCTTATCTTGCTTGTCAACAAATTGGTTTACCGCGTCCCCGAACGGGACCTGGGGAAGAATCTTGAGTGACTGAGCAGCCAAGTATTCCCGAACGAGCTTATCCACTTTGATATTTTCAGCCAGAGCAGCCATGACGGCCTCATCTGGCATTTCCTTTTCAGTTTTTTCCTTTTCTGTTATGGGTCAGCAGAGTAAAAGAACTGATATTGTGATACATACTTTGGATAGCAGATTTTTTTCTGTAGAACGCAATCACGTCCGACGAGTTCGCGACCTTGCCAACGAATCGATTTGAGAATCTTTGGGGATTCTCAGTTTCGAATTTGCCATCCTCGGGAGGAGTGTATTCGACTTTGAGCTTGACAATGGGCAAGGGTACGTCCTCTACTGAATACTCCTCGTCCTGGATTTCTAACCATTCTGCCTTTGCTTCTGCTATCAAGTCATAAACAATTTCCTCCAACTTAGTGGTAAGCTTGGATCTATTGTCCTTCAACTTTGCAATTCCTTTGAACCGAGTATCGTTCGCCAAGACTATCTCCCGAAAGATGAATGGCCTTACACTCTTGATTCGATGCTTTTCAACCTTGAACTCCTTTCCAGTAACGGTGACAATAGCACAATGCTTTGTGACAGCTTCTCCGGGAACAAGAGACGTGGCGATGGAAGATCCAGGCTGCATGACATGGAACATCATCTCTGGATTAAGTCGGGGATCGATTAAACATTCATGCTCGTGCCCCCAGACGATGAGATCCATGAAGTCCGGAAGGAAGTTTTCTGGGAGGTATCCAGTCTCATTATGAGCATGGTGGTTTTGATGTACTGCCATCAGGTTGAACCAATCATCCTGCTGTCTTCCGGGTTTGAAGAATTTGACCTTATGGTCTCTGAAAGTACGGAAGAGTCTCTCGTCTCGAACATTTCCCATGCCATATAACGCCAATTTGGTTTGTCCCTTTTGTAAAAGAATGGGCTTGACCTCAACTTTGTCGGTTTCTGGGACTTGGCCAAAATAGTTTACCAATCCTGAGACTTGAAGAAGATCCAAAGAGCAAAAGTTTCCCTCGCCAGTCGGGTCATCGTGGTTACCATGAATGGAGAAAACGGGAATAGCGACATTTATATCCGGGTCTTCGTAGTTGACATGATTAAAGGACTTGTCAAACACGTCACTGGCATCACTGAGCCACTCTAGTTCGCATGGCTTCTCTCCGAGGCAATTCATACGTAAGGATCGCATTACCTGGTACAAAGCTTTGCGAGAAGGAACGTTGTCGTGGAAGAGATCTCCAGCCAGTAGAACCATATCGACCTGTATATTGTCAGTTGCATGTTTCAGAGCCGTGGAAGGGCAGATATTACATCTTGTGTTCTTGCAAGCTGCATGACCTCATCAAAACTTCTCCAGCTATCGTCTTTCCGAACGGCATCACGCTCCGCGTATCCCACATGGCTATCTGTAGCGACTAAGATGCGAATAGCATCCGCAGCTGGCATTGATTAGTATGTATACAATAGCCCCGAAGTAGACGTTTGGACAAACCTGTGAAGGTCGGCATTCTGCTCCTTTTGTCCTTGGGAAAACCTTCGTTACTAAGAAGAAGGATGACCAAATGTTGAGGATGTGGAAATTGTGCACACTCGTTTGCCTTCTACTGTGTCTCCGAGATCAAACCAGGAAATGGTCGCGATGGAAGAAGGCAGTCAACGCGGGGTCAGCTGACCTTCGCTAGCGTGTTTCTGCTCCGAACCCCTGCAAGTAATTGACCCAGCCGTACCAGCGAATTGGGGAATTTCACCACAAGAGCTTCGTTTTGCGCCATCACCAACTTCAAGATGAATGCTACACGGGTTCTATTATCCCGGTCCGTGTGGAAAGGTATCAAATATCGCCTCAAAAAGAATTCGTCTATGAATATTAATGTTTTCTAGGACCAAACATTGTTCCGTAAATTTTCCATTCCTGTCCGGCGAACGTTCCTAACTTACGTCCAGTCTCCCAATTGTTCGAGTCGCCCCAGGCCAGAAAACACCTCCCGTTAAGACACAAGCGCGATCAGCTACGATATTACCCAATTTCGTAGGAATGATCTTTCAGGTACACAATGGGAAGATATACCATGATGTGGAAATCACCGAGGATATGGTTGGGCACAAGTTAGGGGAATTTTCACCGTAAGGCGACTTCTTATCACCGCTTGTCTGGTCAATATGCTGATCAGCCAAGGACGAGAAAACGATTTTCATACAAGGCAAGCAAGAACAAATAGACGAGGGCGAATTGGCGTTTGGTGGGGAAGGAGCATGGCATGGTTTATTACAATGGTGTATCATATGACAGTGTACGATTTGAAATTGTACATAGGGAGCTGCTGGAACATTTGCTGGCCTTCAATTATAAGCGTTGGAGGAGTGTAGTGTGGGCCAGGTTCTCGAAATCTCATTCATTCGAAGTTCATGAGGTATTGTACAACCTCAATTGGGTATACATAGTCCGGACCTATGTTCTATAAACTACCAAACGCCATTCCCGCAGATAACTCCATTCCCAAATGTGTGTATCATCAGCCCTGAGCAGACCCTTGGCCCGTCCCTTGTTATCGATAAAATTCTCCCCTCTTAACATTTACACCATACTCTCCAACTGCCATCCCTAGATCCTCCATGGTGAGGACTGTTCGGTTTTGACTACCACCCTGTCCACCACCTCCATAACCAGGTCGCTGAATTCCCAAAGGTCCACCTCGCCCTTGTTGTTCTTTGCTACCTGGCGCCGTTGCTGGCTGACCAGGTACCGGGAAACCAGCGGCCGCGCCCAAATTTCCCATTGGGTTATTTGCGTTAGAAGAGTTAGAAGCACGTATTCGGGAGTATTGATAAGCATCTGCTGCAATGTCTGCTATGAACTTTTGAGTGGCAAGAGCAAGGAGCCGGGCTAAGCGTTCATCAGTTTGGGGTGGTGGTGGAAGTCCGGCTTTGGTCATGTAGTAATTTGTTACAGCGTCCGGAATCTAGGCAGGTTAGAAGGTGAATAGTTGAATAGTGATTTAACACTTACAATGGGCGCATAATCATCCATTTTGGACAGAAACTCTTTTAAAGATGCATCCTTTCTAGTAGGGAGTTTGGGCTCTGGCGCTGGGGCAACAGGATCAACATTTTCTTCGCCTTCAGCTGCAGCAGGCACGAGGTCCGTATCAGGGTTGGGAGAGTCTGTAGTGGCCATGTTGGATGGTTGTGATGATTTGATTTGTTTGATAGAGTTGCGATATCAAGTATCTGAGGTGACCAGGTACTCCGCGAAGCTTAGAGCAGACACGAGGCAGAGTGGAGAAGCCACCGCGTAAGGCGAGGCCGCCAAGGCCAAGACCCGACCTCTTTAATCAGCACGTGCCGTATGGCTTATCTGTGAGCGCAAGACTTTATTTTGTTGACCTGCTCTGCGCTGCTTGAAAAGTTGCCTCAAACATTCAGAGGCTCTGTTCTCTATTTGCGCCAGACTTCCCAAGGAAAGACAACAACACTCCAGATCAGCACCCAACATGGCTGACCGTCGTTCAGAACCAGAGATGCCGCAAGCAAAACGACTTCGCACTGGTGATATGGACCCAGCCTCGAATCCTTACCTGGCGCATCACTACGAAGATGAGGGCAATGGATATGGTTCGAGAAATGGAGGTAGAAATGGAGGGTCGACTCAAACAGGACTCTCTGGTTTTAAGAGACATCAGACTACCGCTGCACAAGCAGATGTTGCTGAAAATGGACCCCTCAATCCCTTCAACAACAATCCTCTCTCGCCGCGATATTTTGATATTCTAAAAACCCGAAAAGATCTCCCAGTTCACAAGCAGAGGTATGCCGTATAGTCCCGGCTCAATGATCAACTACTAACTCTATTTCAGGCAGGAATTTCTTAACATGTTCCAGCAGACGCAGATTCTTGTGTTCGTTGGTGAGACAGGTTCTGGAAAAACCACCCAAATTCCGCAGTTCGTCCTTTTCGACGATCTCCCCCATTTCAATGGAAAGCTTGTTGCGTGTACACAACCGCGTCGAGTAGCAGCAATGTCGGTGGCACAGCGAGTGGCCAATGAGATGGACGTCAAACTTGGAGAAGAAGTTGGTTATAGCATTCGTTTTGAGGATGTCACAGGCCCGAAAACCATTCTTAAGTATATGACAGATGGTATGCTGCTGCGCGAAGCTATGCATGATCATAACTTGACGAGATATAGCTGCATCATTCTCGATGAAGCTCACGAACGTACTCTAGCAACCGATATATTGATGGGACTTTTGAAAGAAGTTGCGCTGCGACGCCCAGACCTCAAAATTGTCATCATGTCGGCCACTCTTGATGCGCAAAAGTTCCAGAGATATTTCAACGATGCGCCCCTGTTAGCTGTACCCGGTCGTACCCATCCTGTCGAGATATTCTACACCCCCGAGCCAGAGCGAGACTATGTTGAGGCTGCCCTCCGAACCGTGCTCCAAATCCATGCCAACGAACCGGAAGGAGATATCCTTTTGTTCCTCACGGGAGAGGAGGAAATTGAAGATGCCTGTCGGAAGATCACTTTAGAAGCAGATGAAATGACGAGGGAAGCTGATGCGGGCCCTTTAAAAGTTTACCCCCTTTATGGAACACTTCCTCCCCACCAGCAACAAAAGATCTTCGAACCTGCGCCACCACCAACTAGAAAGGGAGGACCACCAGGACGGAAAGTTGTTGTTGGAACCAATATTGCTGAGACCAGTTTGACTATTGACGGTATTGTATATGTCGTGGATCCTGGATTCAGTAAGCAAAAGGTCTACAATCCTCGAATTCGAGTCGAGTCATTATTGGTCTCTCCAATTTCAAAAGCTTCTGCTCAACAACGTGCTGGTCGTGCTGGTCGTACTCGCCCAGGAAAGTGTTTCCGACTGTATACCGAAGCTGCATTCAAGAAGGAGCTTATCGAGCAAACGTATCCAGAAATTCTTCGGTCAAACCTTGCCAATACAGTATTAGAGTTGAAAAAGCTTGGAATCGACGACCTGGTTCACTTTGATTTGATGGATCCTCCCGCACCCGAGACTCTCATGAGAGCGCTCGAGGAGCTTAATTACCTCGCCTGTCTTGACGACGATGGAGATCTTACTGCTCTAGGAAAGCTAGCTTCAGAATTCCCATTGGATCCGGCGCTTGCTGTCATGCTGATCTCATCCCCCGAGTTCTATTGCTCGAATGAGATTCTCTCCTTGACTGCGCTTCTATCTGTTCCCCAAGTCTTCGTTCGTCCCGCAAGTGCGAAAAAGCGTGCAGACGAGATGAAGGCTCTTTTTGCACATCCAGACGGTGATCAGCTTACAATGCTGAATGTATACCATGCTTTCAAAGGCGCTGATGCACAAGCCGACCCAAAGAAATGGTGCCGTGAACATTTCTTGAGTCTCCGGGCATTACAATCGGCCGATAATGTTCGCCAGCAACTAAAACGCATCATGGAGAAATCCGAGCTTGATCTCATCAGCACAGATTTCAACGACAAGAATTATTATACCAACATTCGTCGAGCGTTAGTTGCAGGATTTTTCATGCAAGTCGCGAAGAAGGATTCTTCTGGAAAGACCTACAAAACAGTCAAGGATGACCAGAGTGTATTGCTCCATCCAAGCACCGTTCTTCAGGTCGATAGTGAGTGGGTACTTTACAACGAATTTGTCCTCACCACGAAGAACTACGTGAGAACTGTTACTTCGATAAAACCAGAGTGGCTCTTGGTATGTCTCCTACCAAAACCTTTACAACCAAGAAAAAGCACCCAGCTAACATACTTGCTAGGATATCGCACCAACGTATTATGACATTTCCACTTTCAAGAAGGGTGAAATCAGAACTGCATTGGAGAGAGTAAATGATAAGGTGAAGAGGAAGCAGCAAACCAAGCGGCCGGGTCGATAGAGAATAGAATCACGATGTTTTATGATGTTAATACACTGCATGTTAGAATAGGGGTTAGTGAGGTCAAGCGAACCGAGACTTTCCTCTTCAGGGGAGCACTTAAACGAGAAGATGTATTTCTCCCCAAGGAAATCAGTAATTTTACCCCCCTACCAAGAAAAATGGAGAAGGTAAAAATTGAGTTGAAGCTATGACTTGACTTGACGACATTGATGACGATGCATGGTAATGGAATTACAGCATATCAGCAACCCACTCTTATAACTTTGGCACGAAAAAAGCAGAATACCTGAATCCACAGCAAGAGACCGGTGAGACGACGTTGTCTTTGGTAGGTTGATGGCCATTTCGTGCAATGCAAGTCCAGTCGTGATGAATGATTACTAGTCAATAACGGGTACATTACTAAGTACAGTAAACCTCCACCACGCTACCTGCCCTTTCAGACTCACATCTACCTTCGTACCATGAACAAACATACAGCAGGATACCATCCCACCATAAGTCAGTTTCCTATCCTATTTCCGCATCTCGACTCCGGTCCACTCACCGTCATCGCCTTCCCTTCCGGCACATCACCAGATATCCACAAAAAACCCCATCGTTCGACTGCCAGTATGCATATATTCCAAAGTGTACAAGCGAAGCCAGAATGTGATTATGTGAAGGGGAAGATAACCTTTTTCTGTTGAGAATATGACGAGTCGGATTTCTCAAATACTGTACAGTAAGGCTAAGGCATCTTAGTCACCTAATGCGATCTCCTGCGTCTACCGCGCAAGTGTCAGGCATGCATCTCGAACCTGATCTGTCTTTTTTTTCCAGTCTCTCTCTCCACACCTCCCAGGCGCAGGGCAGAGATATGGAGGAGGGAGGTGTTGGAAGCTTTCCGATAGATCAATTGGGAATTTGGGGGGGGGGTTCGCTTGCACGGGTAAAAACGCCACCAAATACCGTTATTTGGAGTCGGCTGCGCCCTTTGGATGGTGGCGCCAGCCGATGTAGTACGTGTGCTGCAGAGAGGTGGTGGGAGTATTGAGATAGATGCGCCGAGTGGTGGTGTATACTCGTATATCCTCGAGCGATGGTGATTCACGACAGAATTTGAAGGATACAGTGATTGTAGCGAATTCTCAACCTGGTACTCGGACTCGGGTCGGGGAGTCATATCGGATCTCATATGGAATTTGATCTGTTCAGTGGAGGGTAGTAGGGAGGAAATGATGGCCGGCCGGCACGTCAGTTGAGCTATAAATGGAGGGATTAAGAACTGGAAGTATACTGGGTATGTGTTGTTAGACCTATAATTTGGCTACTTGCATATATACCGTTACCTCGACAGATTGCGGAGAAGGCGATTCATCACTTTTTGTTTTGTTTTAGATCGAACTCGAACCCGGGTTTGTAGGTTTGTGATTTACGTGAAGATCAAAAGAAATATGGTATGAGTATGGGGTGAATCGGGGCTCTTCGACTTGTCTCGAACATGGTGATGTACAGGTCCTAGTTAGTTGTGGAAAAACATTCAGGAAGCTGAAGCATCCAGTAGCCGATTAACGGGCCGCATCAACACGGGAAGCACCGCGCCCCTGGTGTCCCTCCCGTGAGCCGAGCTTCTGGTATTGTGGACGTGCCTACCAGGCCTGATCTGGTGCATCCGAGCCGGGAGACGGAGTGGGTGGTGGTGGATTTGCACGGAGTAATCCCCGAACCCCTCCTCCTTTGTTCCTTGACGTCTGATCCATAGGGCAGGCACACTTGCGAGATTTTCCACCTTGGTTCAAACGACAGGAAAAGACCGTCACAGGCTTCAACCAAGTGGTACTTCTATTCTCCTCAGCGTGAAGCGTTCTGCGAGTCACCTCATCCCACGGATTCGACGACCTGGTATAATCATCGAATCCATGCGAAGCACATCATATGAAATCGTGACACACAAGGCCTCTACACGATGAACCATCGTGCGCGAACGGTCTTATCGCTAAGACTCGGTTCTTATTAATTTTCCGAATTCCTGCTGGCAAACTTGCAGGAAGCATTGACTTCTTCCTCCCACTGTGTCGGGTACTGGTACAGCGGGCGGTTTGTTCCAACAGTGTGCTGCAGGGCTGGCATGATAGGAAAACGCCAGACACTGATCCTTCATCGTCAACCTCCCGAATTACTGTGAAGGGGAAGAGGAACTCAATATTTAGGCCATCATCCTTCACTCCCCCCAGTCATCTCATTGTGAACTAATACCAGCTCATAGTCCGAAAGACATCATTGAAGCCGAAGAGCGGAGGATGAAAGCTTGAGAACCAGAATTACAGACAGCCCTGTGAGGAGTACCTAACCTGATGAGAAAGCACATTTGCGCGGCCTAGTAGTCCTGGCCATTAGTTTTCCCAGGGCATATCAAGCCATTCCCCAGCAGAGCCAGCATCCCGCATCATGCCGTTCAACCAAAATCCCCTTTTGTCTTAGGCATTTGAAGATTTCCTAAATTGATGAATACCATGGAAATTCGGATGAACGACGCCATGAGTTCATACTAGGGTGGCCAAACCAGGGTAAGGGTTTGCGTATATATCCCGGCCTTGCGTCTCTTTTCCTTTTTCTTGACTTTGTTGTACTTCAATACTATATTTTTGAACTTCAACGTCTATCAGACTAGTAAGCACCGAACAGGACCTCAACCCCTCTCCAGACTCCTCTACCTCCTGGTCCGCGCAACGACTGTGTGGATCAAAAGTAGCTAATCATAACGCTTTACTGCCAGCGGGTAGTAGTCCAAAATGAGTGGTTCTGGAGGCTATTATAAGTATCGTTGCAAGTACTTTTACACGCACAATTGTCCCCATTGGGTTTGGGTGAACAACGCGCCATGCGCTCATTGCTTGGTGAGCTAAGGTTTCTCTGAAATATCGATATACTGGTAGGTACTGATGTAAAGTTAGGCAGACGGGCGTGATTTCGACACAAGCATGATACCCAATCCTTTTCGGTTATCCCGCGAAGTGTATGTGCCCCAAATCGAGAATGGCGCATTGCAGTACATTATATTCGAAATTTTCGCTACAAGTGATATGGATAGCGGTTGGACCATAAAAGATCACCCACAAACAAGCCAATTGTTTCCTACAGCCACTGGCCCTTCTGCGGTCAATCTGACGGCAGCTGTCGACAATCGCCAGAAGCAGAGGACCAAGCCACTTGGAGATCAGGGAAGTGGGGTGGGATGGAATAATACTAGGAGTACCGCTTTCGAATGATTTCATCCAGTGCGCGGTGCCTGAGTCAAACGTCGTTTGTTTGCAGCCGATCTAGGTGGGATTCTATTGAAAGGATACCAAAGTTTTTTTATTTGAAATTGAAAGGTGTTGCGATGTTTTGAGATTGATTTGATCACTTGGATCCGTATTTTGTTATCTGACCAGTCTCATCATGGCGACTTGGAGGAGTTTGGAAGATTATTCGGATATGATGTGTGGATCTGTGGGGAGATAATTGATGGTGGTACTATTGGATATACCAGAATTGGTGAATTTTTGGAATTTCTTGATTGAACCAAAGCGAAGGACAGGAAAACAATGGCAACCAAATTTCTTCATGGGCTCGACCACTCGAACATCGAGAACAAGTTTTGGGAGGGTCCCACAGCATCATTCGTGGAAAGGGTTCCTTTGAAATAGAACACTTGCCCGATTGGCACTTTCCTTGGACGGCAGGTTTAATTTGTACATGCAAGAATGCTGGTAGCAGACGTGACACCCAACAAATCAGAACGAGGGCGCTTCAGGGCGACAGTCTGACCAGGTCTGTCCTGGTCTAATAAGGTCCACGTTTCCTTAGTTCGAGTAGGGTTGAGAGCCGATATGCTGTCAGCAGAGGGGTCATACCAAAGAGAAGCGGACAGAAGCAGATTACGATAGCCAGAGAGATCTTTAAAGCCGTCGACTTAATGCGATTCGATGGTTCAGCGCGAGTCGACCAGGTAATCGTACCAATAGAAGCTGCCTCGTCGTTGGTGGCGGCATGGTATGGCACACGGCAAGATGTGAAGTAGCATTAAGGCCTGCATTGCAGCATCCTAGGCATCCTAGGCATCGTATTGTAGACGTGGGTTGGACTTTGGTAACGCCTGTCGGGAGTCGGAGAATAGAATGGCATTACGGAAAAGGCTGCTCCCCAAGATATTAAAAAGGTGTCATTTCTCGAAAATGTGACAGAATCCGCTCTCCTCGACTCTCTCCTTCAACTCAACCAGACTTTCTTTGCTGAAAGGTATCGGGGGCAGCGGAAGAGAAGCCGTTGCTCTCAATAATATACCTGAAGCATTAAAGAAACCAAACGAACGACGTTGTAGCTTGACCACGGCCACGGCAGGCCACTCAACCGAGGTTCCCCCTAGCGCCTCTCGCCATTCCATCCGATGTCCCCTTTTTTCTTCGTCAACACGTGTTAATTGCCGACGTCTCTCCTGAGGTCATTGTCATCAAATGGCAGGTCGAGAATGATGGGATTTGGCAAAAGTGCTGATCAGCAAGCATTTGGTTGAATATGATTGGGGGAAAATCATGGAATTGGGACTCTTTGCCTTCTTTCAGTCAACCGACCAGCAGCGGAGAGCCTATCATTTCTGGTCATAATTGCCAATAGAAAGCTGGAGCGGAAAGTGAGAGAGAACCCTCGGTTAGATGATGTTGATGTTCAGTCCAGTGGAGCAGAGCCTCATTCGCTTGGAAGGTCGAGGTCTGAGATGAGGACAGAATACTGGCTAAGTTCTCCAGTCTTCTTACGTGGTGCCTAGATATCAGTTTCCATCCAACAAGGTGGAATAGTGCAGCCATGGATATTAGATAATACATGAAGCTAAAGTTTACATCAATAGAATCTGGGCTGGTCAACTTGTTTACAATGCCTCTGCAGGCTGAGTTACGGGACGCGTATTGTTCAAAGTCGCAGGGATGTGCTTGCCAGAAAGAGTTGCTACAACTTCAGTCAGGTGCAGCTGTTGACCTAGTGCACCGACTGCCTTCAAGTTCTCGACAATTCCGACTGAAAGACCTTCTGTAATTTTACTTCAACCGACGTCTGACTTCTTCCCACTTTCAACAACCACATGAGACTTCTCCAGCACCAAGATGCTTCCCATGAGGGGACCCTTCTATCTTCTTGTTGTTATATTCTCCTTCTTCTTACTGCTGAGGATCCATGGAACCAGTTCGCTTGCGACGCAGGTCAGGAAGCTCTTTTGCAACTCCAAGACGCGTCGCAAGCAGACCCCTTCGTTGTCCTGATGACAGGAGGGACTTCTGACGTCTATGCTTCACGTAAAGCAGCCTTCTTTCTTCGTCTCTGGCAGCAGCAGTTCTTCGGATTGTCGGTTGGATCGTCAAAAATGTTTTCCACTTGTTTATATATATATACTCTCTTTATATCTTTGTCTGACACTGTTGTACACAGCTACCTAGATCACAGGTGGACGATGTTGCTGCCAGATTGGCTTCCATACTGCGCTTGTGCCTGCACGTCAAAAACGCTCTTTCCTCTGCTGGATGTTTTGTGGATGAGTACCTATGGCTTCTTCATACATGAGGCAAGTGCATTCCCGGTTCAGAAGAGGCAAATCTCGCCTATGCCTCTGTCTCTGTCTTAACTGCTGCTCTCCTCTGTCCATGCACAGGCCAAGAACAAGTGTCGGGTTGCTTGCCCTTCGCTCCTGCCTCCAAAGTCTCTCGCTTGTAGCTGTACTGGTAGTCTGGTAGCCAGACCCATCACCACCTGCACTCAAATTCTGCCTTGAGGGTCTTTCGTGACCTCTTCCCCTTCCTCTCCCCAACCAATCTTCAACTTCTCACCACCCGCACCTGAACGCTTCCCACACTTTCACAGACCTGTACGCATTATTTGCTTCCACCTGTTCACGAGCAAGAGTGCGCGCACTCTCTGCACAATCCTCCTCTCCCTCTTTGGATTAAAAAAGACTGTCACAACTACTGCCAAGTATGTCCTTGTTTGGTTCGCATTTCCATCTGCTTCTTCTCTCTCTTCCTTCACCATCAAAGGCGACGCGTGAGCACGCGCGCCCTCCCTATGAGATATCCCCCACACTCCATCACCACCACTTTCTATCACTTTTTCCAATCAGATTCACCAGATCGATCCTCGCTGAGCTCTTCCAACAACACTCTTATTTTGCATCAACTCCTACTTGCGCATCTTCTTCAGAGTCGCTGCTAACACATGAGCTAGTGGTTACAGAAACAGAAACTGAACCCCTCTCCAAAATGGCTCCAGCATCAGCCCGCCCTAGGCCCGAGGCTCACCACATCTATTCTGTTGGAGAGCTTCTTGCGATGCAGGTTGCGCCTCCTTTGAGCATTTCTGGCGTGGAAAAGTTAAACCAGCACCCCGAAATCTGTAAGTTCTCATTCACCCCGAGTCGCCCCCTCAAGTCCACGTTAACCCGAAGCCAATTTCAGCATGCCTCCTCAAGGTCCCAGAGCATGCCATCAAGCGACAACGATCCATCCCCAACCGCATGATCAATCTTGTCGACATCACCAACCGTCGCCACAATCGCCAGCAATCGACCATGTACAACTCGGATGCCTCTGCTGTACCTGTAGAGAGTCGCGAGATGCTCGCCCCATCGACCACAACTAACAATAACGACACTCAATCGCGTCAATGGTTCCTTCAACGTCGAGACAGCTCGGATGACTCCCCCCAACCCCATTCGGCGCCAGCCAGCTCAATTGCACAGCAGTCGGAGAACTTTCAAAGATTCTACCAAGCTGTTGTATCGCCGACACATGTTCGCGTCACAGCTGGTGGTAAAATCGTTCGCAACACTCGTTCACCTGCGTACGAATGGAATGCCGATAAGCACCATTTTGAGCCTCTTCACCAGCCCCAACCTGCAGCAGATTTGAATGCGCAACCCCCGAGTTGGCACCAAAATGTACCTTTGCCTCAAGGATTCCCTGGCTTTCCTGCTATGATGCCCGGTACTTTCATGCCTCCACATGGTAGCTTCTTCCCGCAGCCCTTCGCCCCTCCTCAATTCAATGGAGGATTTGTGCCAGATCAAAAGCCTTCTGAGAATGACCAAAACACAAAGGTAACCACCGATAGAGGCTCCTTTGATTCGCAAAACTCTGGAGTTTCAGCACAGGCAATCAAGATCTCTCCTCCAACTCAATTCGACCAGACCAAGCCATTTATGTACAATGGACAACTCGTATACCCGGTTCCACCACCTCCAAACGGTCTTCCTGTTCCTATGGCTATGATTGGTAATCCAAACTTCATTGCGCAAAACCCCGTCGCCCCCATTGGCGGATTCACTCATGGCCCTCATTTCCCAATACCCGTTCCCATGTTTCCACATGGTCAACCAGTCCCAATGCACATGCCCCATGTTCCAACTGGCTCGGAAGCAATGCATCCAATGGCCCCATTTGCACCACCACTGATGCAAATGCCCGTGTTGTCGGAACTGACAAAAAGACACATTCAAGTGCTACAGGAGCAGCTTAGAATTCTTGACAGTCAACTAGGCGGAAACCATAGTAGCCAGCAAGCTGTTCAAATGCAACGAAACATGGTTTTGGCTGGGATCAAGCAAATGGAGGCCATGTTGGAGGCTCAGCTTGCTCAAGAGGCTCTCAGCAAGACTGAAACACCTGCTGAGCCCAAACTTCTTCTTACTGCCGCACCTCATGAAAGCCCAAAGTCGCATTCAACATCGGAGCATCAGAAGTCGACCGTTGACTCTGCATATTCTTCTTTCGAAAAGCCCATTGAAAAGCAAGGGGGAGAGAAGCCTTCTACCCGAACCGATTCAATGAGCAAATCAAAATTGAGCGCTGCTGCTGCTATGGCACCCCCATTCCAACCAAGATCGCATATTGTATCACAGCAAGTGCCAGTCGTAAGAAAGGCTCATAGTCTCCGATCGGCAATGTCAGTCGAGTCTCTGGCAGGAGAAGCCCGGAGAAACATTGACTCACAGCTCTTGTCAAGTCCTTCAAACCCTTGGACCGTCAAGAGCACACCATCCAGTGGCTTGCCTTTGGTTGCACCTCCCCGTGTTTTGAAGGCAGAGAGCATGCGTGAAGCGAAGATTCAAACTCGTCAGCTACCCCCAATGCAAAGATCAAATAAGTTCCATGGAAAGATGGATCTTCACCAACCAGATTTGAAACATGGTAACCGTCAGGCAATACCTTATCTTGTCGGAGTTATTCCAGGAGGAACACCTCTCGCGTCAGCAACTCATCAAGACTTGGTCTATCCCAGAGAGCTCAACGAGCACGAGTTGCAAGCACGTCAATTGTATTGGGGAAAGGCGCCTAAGTCAGTCAGTAAGGGTCTTCCGAAGTTTGACGGCAAGGACTTCTACCCACCATCTCCAGTCAAAGAGTCTATTCGCATGGCGGCGGTAAATATTGGTGCAGAATCTCCGATCCATGATTTTTCAAGCCTTTTCACTGAGTCTGGTGTGAAGGGGTACAGACCGACATCACCAGTGCGATCTCGAGACGGCCATACTACCTCAGGTCCAACTCAAGCATCAAACCTCTCTTATAACAGTAGTCTGCTTGATCCCGTCAATTACTATGAACCACAAGGCTCTCAAGTTCTCACAGCACCTTCGGTTTCTGGTTTAGATACTGCCTTTGAAAACTTTTCTGGCTTGTTCATGGAACGTGGTGTGGCTGGTTTTCAGTCACCCCAGCCCAAAGAAGAATCATCCACGAAGACATTTCCAACGGCAGAGAAGGAAACAAAGGAAACTTTTGTTACCTCGAAGAGTTTCGATGTAGGAAATGAATCTGATGGCGCAGAGAATGGTACTCCAACCACAGATTCCTTCGGTATGGTCACAGAATCATTCGGCATCCTTACAAGCAATGGTTCGTCGACCTCAGCAGATGATAGAGCCGCCCTGGCCACCGTTGAAGAAGAAGAAAATAACCAATCAGCTGAGACTTCCCCTACAATTACGCAAAAGCAGGTCACCTCTCAAAAATTGGACCTTGATGGCACTTTCGAGGAACGTGTAGCAAAATTTGCCCTGTAAGTAATTTATCGTTTCCAAGTCCGCACTTTAAACCACTAACTGATAGACAACAGCCCCGAAAACCAAACCCTCTTCCTTCAAAACATGCTGTCAAAAAATACGGCTATGACAGGATCTGCGGTCTCTGGAAAGGTTTCATCTGCCACTGCGACTGGTTACCTCCCTCTATATCGTGGTACGGCCATGGCGTCACTTGCTCCAACTATCTCAAACGCTTCATCAGAACGTGATACCGAAACTACCGTAAAGCCGCAATTCTCTCGGGATAACACATTCAGCTCTGTTGGTGGAAGCGGTTCTAATGGATCTGAGAGTATCGAAGATCTGACAAGTGCTGAAGGCTACATGAGATATCTTGCACAGAAGCGCCCCGATAGCAAGAAGTTCGCCGAGCAAGCATTGAATCCTGACCCTCTTACTGGACCGGTTATGGGCTCAGATTGGTAATAATGGGGTTTCTATCAGATGTTCGTTGCTCATATCAGTTTCCGTCTCTCATGCAATCGCTCCCCGACGATTTATGATCTTGAACCTCTCAGACTATGGCCCATTCACGAGGACTTTACGTTTCAAGAATGTACACCATTGGCACAAATTTGGTTTCTGGATCTGTGTAAGTGTGGGTTGCGCAGAAGCCTCTGATCCTCTAATACTTAATTGTATGGATACCCCGGTATTCCTATGCAATCATCAATCTTGTTGCTCGACCTCTTTTTCTTTCATTTTTTTCATAATGGATTGTAGGATTATGTGCGATTTCATTGCGGGCTCCCATCAGGTTGCCAGTTGATGATTTCTAACAACACATCTGGGAGAATATGGAATGGTTGCGAAGTTTTTTAGTTTTTCTCTTTTTTTGAGGGAGATCATCATACGTCTGTGTTTCCATTCTTTATTTTTGTCAGTTCTTTTCTGGAGGACAGTCATCGATAATGAAGGTTGTTGTTATTAGTGCGTATGGCAGATGACGAAAGGGAATGGCATTTGTAAATAAGTACAAATAATTAAGGCGTGTTAAACAGATCTTGTCTATGGAGATATGTGAGGAGGTTGTGGGTGATGTTCATAAAAGTGCGCCGCCGAAACATAAATCCCCGTCGCCAGGTAGAAGGGAATCCCAAGTAATACCACATGTTAGCAAGGGGTATGGTAACACCAAGCTAGCGGAGCAGTGAATCGTAATGTCTGATTAATAAGGAAGGTAGAGGCAGATATGTGGAAAGAGGTGAATCTTGAGAAGATAATGCTTGCAAGAGCGAAGCGAGGCGAGGTAAATAAGCACCTGGTGTCGCATTCACTAATCCGTAAGACCTTTACTGTATTGTATCAGTTGACTTATGGAGAAGCTTGGAGGAAGTCTTGGTTTGAGATTATAATGTACCAATAACTGATGAGTTGGAATGAAATATTGTTGGGGAGGGGAGGGAAAGGGGTGAGGAGGGAGGAGGGGAGGGAGGAGGCGGCGGCGGGTGTATGTACTTTCTATCTTCAGGGGATGGGGAGGAGGGAGGGAGGGGGGAAGGAGGTATAATATTGAGGAGTTTGGGTGGTTGGAGAAGTCTTGTGGGTTATAGGGGGTGTGTGGTGTGGTCTGGGATTTTGGTTTGAGTTGTGAGTTATGTGTTGTGAGTTGTGAGGTGGGTGAGTAGCTTAGAATAGGGTGGTAAGGCTAAGGATGTATGTATGTATGTATGTATGTATGTACTATGTACCTTTTGGGATTGAGCGTGGTGGATGGGAGTTGGGATATGGGAGAGGGAGTGGAGAGAGGGAGTAGCAGCAGGAGGGGATTTCTTCGTAATGGGTAATGGGTAGGTGGTAGGAACTGGATAGATTGGATGTGATGGGTGTGACGATGGGAATTTTTGGAAGTAGAAGTATATGATTTGATATGATATGGTACATCCGTGGATAATGATGGGATGGTGGGATGACTGGAAGACTTGGAGTGTTGAGGAACTCGTCGGAGGTGGAGGGGTTGGGAGGTTGGAAGTGAGACGGAGATTTTTGTGTAAGATTTAGATACACCTATCTAGGTAGTCTCAGAGGCTTGTCTTGTGTTGTCTTGTTAGATCTTATGGGTGTAGAGTACCGGGTTTAGAGAGGGGATGATAGGGACTTAGGAAGAGAGTAGAGTTAAGGATAAGGATAGGGTAAGCGTAAAGCTACTGGAGTTAGATATGTAGCTATGTTGTTAGGTCAATAGTCTTTGAATCTTGATGATTTGATGAATGCGGAAGTTACGAAGTTATAAGTCACTGGGAGATGGAAGTGGAATGGTTTGTGTATGGAAAGTAAAGCAAAGTAAATAAGATGGAAGTAAGAGTTTACTTTGAATGATTCAGAATTTCAGAGACAAAAATAAGGGAAGAGGGAAATGCTGAGATATAACTTAGGTGTCGTTACCTAGCTACCTTTCCAAGGAGTCAAACCATGTTACTGTGCCCTGTGTTCGAAGAATCGAGTTCTAGTATAGATTTGCTCTGTCCAGTTTGTTCATTTCGTTCATTTCTCTTCGCTACTATACATGCCATTCAACATCAACTTCACCACGAACGAACAACCAAACCCTCCCTCTCCAAGTATCCATAATCCAAGTAACTATAACCACAACCACCAAAAACCCCATATATCATACACCTCTAATCCCTTCTAAAAAAAAAACCAAAACCCAGACCCAATCCGCTTTACAATAGATCAAAGCTGCCCTACGAACCAGCAGATCTGACGCTATACAAATATAAAAGCCTTCCTCTTCTCGTAAGCGAGCTGATCTCTTTCTTCCTATTTCAACAAGACAACGACATACGAACGAGTCTTACACACTTATTTAATATTTACTATTCATCATCTACACATCACCTCGGTTGATGTAGCTTCCCATGGAGATACATGGTAGTAAAGAGATTCGCTACGAGAGTAGAGTATATGGAAGGAATGGTAATAAAAGACATCGAAAGATAGACTTGCGTCAGACTTTCTAAGTTTCTGGAAGTTGAGCTAAGATTCAAAGGTATAAGAGGATAGTTAATCTGATTAACCAACTCTCAGTAAACCCCTTCTCTTTCCCCCTCCTCCTCCAACTCTCTATCTTTCCACCTCACCTTTTCGCTCTCTACCTAGGTATGTTCCCCTTCCCCTTTCATGTTTGATAGAATGAGAAAATAAGTACAGCACTTACTATGTTTCGTTATTACTGTACAGTACTTTAGGTGAGTGACCTGTTCTCATTCATTCGTTGTAATAGATATTCTTCTAGCACCGTAGGTCAACGATGGTTTTTAGTCCTGAGTATCCGGTTTGTATGGTTTGTATGGTTTGTATGGTTTGTATGGTTTGTATGGTTTGTATGGTTTGTATGGTTTGTATGGTTTGTATGGTTTGTATGGTTTGTATGTTTTGTATGTTTTGTATGTTTTGTATGTCAAGGCATTATATCATACACATATGTCACTCTCTATTGCGACCACATACATTACCAAGGAAGAAAGAAACACAAGAATAAGTCAACACTAGATCTGATGTCAAAAAATGCGATTATCAAAGGTAACGAGTACCCTCGGAAGCCAACTGTATTAAAGTACATTTTTTCATTTTCATTTTCATATTCCCGTAAAAGGAGATGACGAGATCTAAGCAGCTTTCTTAGCAAACTCGACGCGCAAAATCAGATGTTTAAATCCATAACCATCCATCTTATCGCAAGCCTTCGAAGCATCGGAGCGCTCTTGGAAACTGATGAATGCAAACCCCTTGGCCAATCCCGTCTCTCGGTCCTTGGCGAGGAAGACTCGTGTGACACGACCGAAGCGCTCGAACATATCTCGTAACTCTTGTTCTTCTGCCATTTCGGAAACCTGGGTTTATTAGTATATTGAGAAGGTTGGATAGCAAGGAAACTTGGGGATAGACTTACGTTCGTCACACGAAGCGTAGCCAGGTCATCTCTCTCATATTTGCCGCCGCCCATTCTATCACCAGCAGCAGCGCCGCCACCATTTCGCATATGTGGAGGTACATATGAGCTCTTTCCGGTTCCAAGACCACCGGCAGCAGCTGGTCCATCAATGTCCGCTGGTCCAGCAGCCACATCTGGGTTGTCCTCTCCAACTGGCGCCATGGTATCCTTGAAAGGACATCTGGCTGTGAAATGCTCCCCATTACAGATACGACACTTGACTTTCTTGTTCTTGAGTTGATCCTTCATACTACCCTGTTCAGGCTTCTCCTCCTTAGCATCCTTTCGCCAGTTGGTGCTGGGTCTGAATATGATGTTTTCGCCGACACTATTTGCGCACAGTTAGTACCATCAACCCCGCAATCCTAAAAAGAATACATGAACGGAACATACGAGGTTGTATCCGCAGCAGGTCCAGCTCCATCCTTGGCAGATAACCCAAACTTGCTCCAGTTCTTGCGCTCGGCAACTCGAGGGTTCACGACTTCTTTGTGGACGGTGAAGCGTATCCGGCGGGTCGTCTTAACCTTCTTGCCCTCATCGTTGAATCGCCATGAGACAATCGTCTTGGTGCCATCTTTGTTGGTTGTAGTGGTTTGCGCGGGGAGCGTGTCAACGGTATCATCGAGATCCTCATCATCGGCCCAGTCCTTGTTCTCGCTGTAAGATTTGTTAGAATTCCATTGCCCAATTTTGAAGTGGCGCGCCAGGTGAGGGGCTTACGTTTTCGACATTTTGGCGGGTCCCAAGGCTGCGCTTGTCGGTATTTATCGAGGTTGGTGGTTATTAATGTGATTCGGCTTGATGGGAGAGCCGGGCAGCTGTTATTATAGGTTTCCGCGGCGGACAGATCTTGATGTGGTCGTCGGATGGGCTGTACAAACGAACTTTCTTTCAAAAAAGTCCTGGGTGCGACTAGCATCCGGATATCAGCACGTGATTAATCAGCGGGCTTTCTGGCGGCGAAGAATACCTAGCTAAAACCAACCATCCACTGTAATATTATGACTGTATTTCAAAATGAGTAAGATAATTCCCCTTTAGGAAATTGCCAGTATGAAGAGTCACACAATTCCTCTCCTACCAACAAAATAAAATCAATACTCATCCCCAATGGTGGGGCATCAACACTCAGCCTTGACATCCATGTCTCCGTCCCTAACGCCCTTACAAGCTCAACAACCAACATCCAGAACTCACCTCTCCCCTCGCCCCCGACCATTCCACTCGCGGTAAAAATCAATCTAGTCATCATCTCCCTCTCCCTCTCCTTCATCTCATCTCATCAAAAACCCCATTTACGGGATTTGCGATTTTCCGCTATCAAATTAAAAAGAAAACTCTCTTAGTGCATCCACCACCATACCCGACATCTACGGACTACTCTTGCTCGCCTCAACGGCGACCAAATCTGCAGCCGCATTCTGTCCCAAAATAGCCTGAATACGACGTGCTATAGGACCAGAGATTCTACTATTGAAGATACATCTCGAAGAGAAGAAGAGTTTCGTATTCTGTCGAGACAATTGGTCGAAAAGGTGGCTTGTTTGGTGTTGATATTGACGTCTCGAGTGGGGTGTAGATGTGGTGAAAACCCCGGAGTCATCGGTCCCAAACTCCCTTCAAAATTGCTCTTCAACCAGAGTCTCTTGACATTAACAAGGATTATTTGAAATAAGGAATCGCGAAGTGCAACAAAAGTATATCTTCTCTACTCTATGGTACCTACAGGAACGGTCCGTTGACCTGGCGCCTATCTAGGACTTAGTTCCTAAAGTGGTGCATACGAACTGCATTGTAGCCCGTGCTGAGCTGCGAAAACAAGAAGGCAGAAATCTAAAATTGGAACCTGCAGATGCTTTCAATACTTGAGAGAGAGGGGAATCATATTATTCGTCGACTACGTATCCTAGTTTTATACACAGCTACAGCATTTCCTTTTTATCGTGACGTGCCAGTGTCCTTTACACCAGCTTTTAGACGCTGAACCCCAAGCGCACAGCAATGCGTCCCAACAACGCCTCTGCCCTAAATCAATGAACAAAAAGGGATGTATGAATGACAACCGAGAATAGTCGCTAGGTGCAACGTATATGAGTACAGGTGAATACAAGACGAGATGAGCCGCCATAAACCGCTAGAAAAAATTCGAAGCAAAACACAATCACGACGAGGGAACCATCTATGGCTTCTTCTCGCCGTCCTTGGCCTCGCCCTCTGATGGGTTAGCCTCACCAGCATTTGGAGCTTCGGAAGCGGCGTCGGTGCGAGCCTTGTGCATCTTGTCGAAGAGGGTCAAGCTGGCAACCTGGAGTGCATCGGTCTTCTCCTTGAGCTCTGCAGCGCTGACGCTTCCCTCGGCAGACTGGCTCTTGGTGACAATCTCGCGGAGAGCGGCAATCTTCTCGTGGAGAGAGTCAGCCTCGGCCTTGTCGATCTTGTCGGCGTGCTCTTTAAGAGCCTTCTCGGTATCGTTCAAAACGCTGTCAGTCTTGTTGGCGGCCTCAATCGCTGCTTTTCTCTCCTTATCAGATTCAGCATATCGTTCCGAGTCGTCAACCATGCTCTGAATCTCTTGGTCAGACAGTCCAGATCCAGATGCAAGGGTGATAGATTGGTCCTTGTTGGTGGACTTGTCCTTGGCGTGAACATGGACAATGGCGTCAGCATCGATATCGAAGGTAACCTCGATTTGAGGAACACCTCGGTGCGCAGGTGGGATACCGGTAAGTTGGAAGTTGCCGAGCATCTTGTTATCACGGACAAGCTCACGCTCACCCTGGTAAACCTTGATCTCGACAGCGCTCTGGTAGTCGGCAGCTGTGGAGAAAACTTGGGACTTCTTGGTAGGAATGGTGGTATTCCGCGCAATCAGACGAGTGAAAACTCCACCAAGGGTCTCGATACCAAGGGAAAGTGGTGTAACATCCAACAAAAGGACATCGGTGACGTTACCGGCAAGGACACCTCCTTGGATAGCAGCGCCCATAGCGACAGCCTCATCTGGGTTAACAGACTTGGCTGGGTCACGACCAAAGATGCTCTTGACGGACTCGCCGACCTTTGGCATACGGGTCATACCTCCGACCAAGATAACCTCCTGGATCTCCTTTGCGGTGAGATTGGCGTCCTTCAAGGCCTTGCGGACAGGCTCAATGGTTCGGGTGATGAGAGGGTCAACAAGCTTCTCAAGTTGGGCTCGGGAAAGCTTG
The DNA here is from genome assembly GCA_900536445.1 of Hymenoscyphus occultus. Lineage (NCBI taxonomy): Eukaryota > Fungi > Ascomycota > Leotiomycetes > Helotiales > Helotiaceae > Hymenoscyphus > Hymenoscyphus occultus. The sequence continues at coordinate 77,485 of UNPT01000177.1, forward strand.
GAGTTGATGTGCTTAGGTCCGGAAGAGTCGGCGGTGATGAACGGAAGGTTGATATCAGTTTGCAGGGAAGATGACAACTCAATCTTAGCCTTCTCAGCAGCCTCGCGAATTCTCTGGATAGCCATGCGATCGTTGGAAAGGTCAATGCCAGAGTCCTTCTTGAATTGTTGGACCAAGTGACGGACTAGGTGAATATCAAAGTCCTCTCCTCCCAAATGAGTATCTCCATTGGTGGACTTGACCTCAAAAACACCCTTTTGAATCTCCAGAACGGAGATATCGAAGGTTCCTCCACCCAAGTCGTAGACTGCAATAATCTTGTCCTCATCCTTCTCAAGACCGTACGCAAGGGCAGCTGCGGTTGGCTCGTTAACCACTCTCAGAACATTAAGACCAGCGATTTGACCAGCATCCTTGGTGGCTTGACGTTGGGAATCGTTGAAGTACGCTGGAACTGTGACAACAGCATTTTGGATTGGCTTTGTGAGGTAGGACTCAGCGGTCTCCTTCATCTTCTGCAGGATGAGACCACCGATGTGTGAAGGGGAGTATTTTTCGCCTCTTGCCTCAACCCAAGCATCACCATTGGTGTGCTGAACGATCTTGTATGGGACCTCCTTGATATCGCGCTGGACCTCAACATCAACAAATTTTCGTCCAATCAGTCGCTTGGTGGCAAAGAGAGTGTTTTCTGGGTTGACCACAGCTTGACGCTTTGCTGAGACACCAACTAGTCGCTCTACTCCGTCTGCGGAGAATGCTACTACGGATGGTGTTGTTCGGGCACCTGGTCATATTTAGAGACAGATTCCAACGATCAAATTTCATTGCCACATACCTTCCGAGTTCTCGATAATCTTGGGTGTTGGTCCTTCCATAATGGCTACTGCTGAGTTGGTGGTACCTGTTGATGTTAGTATGCGACTTCTCGTGGGTGGCTAGTGGCGATGTCATACCCAGGTCAATACCAATGACGGGCCCCTTGACCTTATTGTCATCTGAATTATATCGTACAAACGATGATACGAAAGGCGAGGGTGTGCGAATTGATGATCGTGTGGTCGTTGCAGAGACTCTTGGAAGCTAGAGGTGACAAATTAGTCCAGGTATCAAAAAGACGACATGAAGATGACCATTAACTTACAGTTCTGGCGAATCTTGAGGACAACATGTCGGAAGCCGCGAATGCGAATGCAACTACCAGGGGATTACTGTGAGAGAAAGGCGCCTTGAGATGAAAGAGATCGGTCGCAGGAGGAGGTGGGGTGGTTGTTTATGAGATGAGGTGGAATGGAGAGAAGAGTCGGAGCTCAAAAAACTTTGAAGGGGAAAAAGTCGTTGTGCTAGCTTAGAAACTGATAGAAGACCCGGCCCGGAGGGTGGAGGGTGGAGGGTGACAGGGGTGTCGGTTGACTGTGTGGTGGCTTGGCTCAAGGCGGCGAGATTCCAGAAGCATCTGCTATGTTCTAGAGAGACGAGTCTATGAAGGTTTAATATTTGCATTTATGTACATGAATCTAAGTTATTAGATTCGCATGAATTATATAGCTAAATAAATTGGTCTTTTTATGTTAAATTCTGTGAATGAAAGTGATTGTTTGGGGGGTTATTGACGGTAGTGGCACAAGTGGTAGCCGAGGCAATGGCAATGGCTGCCCGCAAAGCACAAGCCGCTTTATGCCCTCTCAAGTGCGGTGCCCTCAAGTACCTCTGCTCTTTGTCATGCCCATGCCAACCTTTAGACCACGATTGACGTATCGCTGGATCGCTGCCCTGCACCACAAGGGTCATGGCCACGCCACGGTCACGGATATCTTGAAGCTGCGACAACTAGAGTAACTCCATACTATAACGTCCACCAAACGCTCACACTGACACCAACATTGACATTGACATCAAGATCATACTGATTCCTGCTTGTCCAACACTTTCCACAACACCTTAATGACAACGAAATCCTGGCAGAGCGGCAGTGAGCATGGCTGTCATGAATGAGAGCCTGTGAGTTGCGCCACTTCTATAGCAACATTTACCAAACTACCAAACTCCCAAATACAAATACTTGCGCTAACATACGCGATCCAGACACCATGCAACTGAGGACTTGATTCTAGCCAAGTCGCGGAAATTCTATCGTGCCAGCATACATACAGCGTGTGTATTTCAAGCTTGGGCTGGCCAAGGGAATCTGTGCTAACTGCTTCACTGTAGCCACTGGCAGCTGCGCTCCCTCATTGGGACTTCACAACGCGGCGTGATCTACTACCCAAGTGGTCATGAAATAATACGCCTCGATACAAAATCCAGACAGCGAGAGGTCGTCACAGCCGTTTCATTTCCGCCGAGATGTCTTACAGCCTCGAAGGACTGGCTATGTTGTGGCGGGGAACAGGGGACATATGTTGCCATTTGCTTGGATGAAAGAAGGAGGAGGGCTCCGGGGACAGATGCAGATATGGATCCCGATGAACGGCTGCCTTTGGACCTCGACCCAGCAAGTCGATCCATCCTCCGCGAGGCCCTGTCGAATTCAGATATATTACCAGCGTCATCTCGAAGGTCAAGGGGGCGTCTTTCAGCAAAGACGGCGAAAATCGGCAAGGAAATCGTGAATTGTATCGAACTTTGGTCCCCAAGTCCTTCCTCTTCCAAAAAGGCATATAAAATCCCAGTGGCCGTCGTTTCAAATAATGATCATAACGTATTCATTGTCGATGTTGCAGAATCGGAGGTTTTGGAAGAGCTGAACTTTCCAGATTGTGCAAACCGTTCTGTTATGTCGCCAGATGGAGAACTTCTTGTAACCATTTGCGACGACCCCTTTCTCTACGTCCACGAGAGACGACTGAAGGTAGCATCTCACGATGATGAAGCCGAGAAAACATTGGAAGATGAATATGAGTGGGCGTTACGAGGCAGAGTCCAGCTAACAGGCCAAAGACAAGCCGATAGAGGAGAAATGCGTGGAAGCTTTGCATCGTCGTTCTCAGCTTCTGGAAAGTATTTAGCCGTAGCAACGCAATACGGCGTGATCTCTATCTTTGAAACAGCCACACTGGCCCAAGAGGATGAAAGCTCGCTCCTAGCAGTTTTTACATCATCGAGACCTGGTGCAGAAGCTATGCATGGAGCTGTCCGCGCAATGCTGTTTTCGCCTGGCCCCGTTGATCTTCTCGCTTGGACAGAGGCAACAGGTCGGGTAGGGGTTGCCGATGTTCGAAATCTATGCCGCTCTCAACAGCTCATCACTTTGGACTCTCATTCCGAGGGAATGGAGAGAGTGATCGTTTCGGACAGACTTGGTGACAGCGTAATCGATCCAAGGTTACGGCACTTTCGTGTGGAACCAGCATCTACGGCCAGTACAACCCCAGACTACCTAGGTTCGGATATGGAGCGTCGAAATCCTCGACACCATCTAACAAGAGAAATGCTAGATAGGCATCAAGCCCCACTTACAGCAGAAGAGCTCGAGGTCTTGTCAGCTCATAGAATAGCCCGTCGAATAAGGGATGCGGCAAACGCACCACATACAGGCCGTGAAACTTCGGCTGACACCTCCAATTTACCAAGACTGGGGCATTGGAGCGATGAGCGATTATCGTCGTCTACTGTTGCGGGCAGAACGAGAAGTGTTGAACGTCGAATAGCGAATGCAAATTTGCCGCCCGCACTCAGGGAGTTTATCAATCCAGAACGCTCGACAACTTCCATAAGATCTTTTATAAACGACCGTAATAACGACCGCGAAAGGAGGGTTCACTTGAACTTTGAATTCGACCCACAAAGATCGAACAACCTTCGCCTCACCGCGGGCGAAAGTTCCAGCGCACGGGATTCATCAGAATCTAGTGTGACAGTTGGTACTGACAGCACTCCCTCAGAGCAGCTATCACTGATCGCACAAACCCTTGAGGCTACCGGCGTAGATTCAACTAGCACGGCATGGCCTGAGCTAGATGCTCTCTATCGCACCAGACTACCTTTAGATCCTCCTCTCGACAGGGCCGCTCGAGTACGCATTGAGATAGAGGATGATGATCGACGCGATTTCGCGAATAGGCTGAGACAACCATATCGCCCTCTTGGTGAGCTTTCTCTCGGAATTCGTGATGAGGGTGTAAGCGCTCTACGAAGATCTCGAGCAGGTGCAGTGGAAACGATGGGTTGTAGATGGAGTGAGGATGGAAGGACCTTGTAAGTAATCCGGCTCCTTCGCTGCTGTCTGGCTTCTTGCTAACGGGATGGAAGATACGTTGGTGCGGAAGATGGGATCTATGAATACCGCGTCAATGTTGCTGGTCGAAAGATCTTTCCCAGCCTTGTGTTACGTTAATTCTTTCTTGACTTTCTTGGTTGGGTTTTTTTCAGCAATGGCGTTCCTTGGGCGTTTATGGAATCAGGGAATTAGGTGCTCATCATGAATTCGGAGATTCATGGGTGGTTCGATTCTTTTCGATGGTGTTTGGCTGGCCCTTTTAAAAAAAGATTCTGGCTATTGTGTATTATGAATCACGTTCTTACGATTTGTAAAGTATCGGGTTTTTTTGACCAACGTCTTCCGAGATGTAATTTTAAAATGTAATTTTTCGAGTTCTATGTTGTAAGTTGTAAATGAACCCGTTCATTTTTCATCATACAGTAACACTACGCGCCACCGATACTATCATACTTCGTTTCGGAGCAGAAGGTGGTTTTTTCTCTCCACAACACAAGAAGTGAGATGATGAAGTAACATTCTCTGTGCTGTGCCAGTTGTACGTGAATCAAGGAAATGCAGCGAATTTATGATATCGACGTCAGCAATCTAGTTTAATATCCCCTCGTCTCGATGTGGATTTATTCCTCGTGAGACTCTTATACTGAGATTGCGACGTCGGCGTGTCAAATTCGAGTAGTTGAGTTGATTAGTTTTATTAACACGCTGGATCATATCGCTAACCTTTTCTTTCTGTCTGTGATGGAGATGAGATCTCATTGGTTCCTCTTGTTCTTTTTCTTTTTGAGACAGAGTGAGGTAGATACTGGTTGTGTGGTGTGGGTTTAATGGCGGGATGTTGTTGGTACTTCTCATACGAGTTCATAGCTAGCTAGCTTAGGTGAATGGTGTTCTATAAGCCTTGGTGGACCTGAATTGTTGGTAGATTTTTGGGAATTAGGGTAATAAGATGATTGATAAGGTATTGATAGTACTAGTGTTAGGGGTTTGCTGTAATGGGGCTTTTACGGTGTGTATAGAGTTTTAACCAAACCCGCTATCTTACAGATTTAAATCAAATGTTTTGATTCTGTATACCCTTCAGAGAATATTTCTTTGAACCTTTAAAAGACATGACAAAATACTGTCCTGTAGTAAACTAAACAGAACAAAAGTCCTCATGTCTAAATGATCAATCACAACCTTCCTCTCTCCAAACTCCTAAAATCCCACCTATCAATCCGCCGATCCATACAAATCCCTTCTCAAATAAACCCAAAAAGGTACTCTTGCCAACTAAATTCTAATAAATTCAATTTACTCATACCCTAGTACAGCACGATATCCCTGGAAGTTGGAATCCCACAGACCCATAAGTATTAGGTACAAGCATGAAGACCCACTTTCGATTGCTGTGCCACCCCTCGCCATATGTATGGACAAGCCCCCGGTAGACAAGTACCGAGGATGTGTATATCAATGCCGGTCTAATTGTGAAAGTAAGTATAGTATGTTCCTTCGTTGATTTTTTTGAACTATTTTAGGTATATCTGGCATGTCTTATTGGATGGGTGGTGTTTTTGATGAGCTAGCTGGGAATGGTGAGATACTTGTGCAGCTGTGTTGTAGTTATATGGTATGATGGGGGGTTTGAGGAGGTCTGGTTGTTTTTGCTGTTCTTGCTATGGTTTTCATGTTATAGTAAACCTGATTCTTCGGACAGGTATTCGGATGATGAGAAGTATTGACTCTTTCTTGTTCGGATTCAGATTTGGTGATATCCTCAGATTGTAGCGAATAACCGCTACCTTATTCTTTCGCGGGTTTACTGCCCAGGGACCAAGCGATTGAGTGACGATGATGATTTGGAACTCCTTGAAGGAGTGGAAGATTTTCTGATGGAAGGATGGCCTTGGTAATATGCTTATCTTTAGGAACTCAGATCGATTCGTAAGCAGATTCTGTTAGAACTTCTAAACAGCAGCGGAGCCTTTTCTCGAGAATGCTGTGTACAGTAATCCGCGCAGTTGCGGACAGCGAAATTATATCTGTTTGGTCTAAGTGCCCTACGGGTTCTCTATTCAGTACTTGGAGCTGGCTATTCTGTTTAGACTCGGTATACAAGGACGAAGCCAACTTTTGTCATGTTGCGCGGTCCTAGCATGCTAATCTGAACTATCTCAGTAAGTTGTGAGATAGAATATCTGTGAGAGACGCGGTCATTACTCTGAACAAACCTAAATTAGAATAAGGTATTATTCTAAAAGACTCGTACAACTGTCATGATTATGCGAGCCATTTAGGATAATTTATAATATGTCTCATTGATCCAAGTCATTTGGGACAATTAAGTTGATTGAATGGAGAGTCCTAGCACAATGGGGTTTAAAGGTGTGTCCAGAGAAAATGGAGAAAGTTCTTACACTGACTTCCTACTCTTTCCCTGAATTTTTCTTGGTCTACAGACTTTACGTTGACTTCTATGATTCAGATAACGCTCAACTTTCTTAGATCGGATGTTATCCTTTTGGAGGCGACCCAAACGGCCCAAAATATTAGTTGAAATCTATACAAGAGCGGATTTAATACATCTATTCAATGTCCCATTATCTCCTACACCGCCCGACGTAACTCGAGAGTGGGCTAAGGACGTGCTATCCTAGGTAGAGAAACAATATATAGCTTTATACTAAGATTTACAACGTCTTCTAATACAAATAATAACTTAAGCTAAGTTCTTTACCTAATACTGATTGAGAATTAGTAAATGGTTATTTATACTAAAAGAGAAGTACGAATAATTTACCCTAATCAAATTTCTAGTCTTATTAAAAATATATAGTCACGTTCTAGTCCTGCAACTCGATATCTCCTTACTGAAAAATAGTATAATCAATAGCTTAGTATTGCTAAGGTGTTAGAATTAACCTAGAATTATACGTTATAATAATTCTACACGAAGGTGCTTAATCCTAGTTAAGAGTTGCGCCGGGCGGTACAGGAGATCGCGCAAGTCTCCTGAGACTTCACACGCGATACCAAGTAATCTACATTAGCCGAAACTGGAATACTGCGATATCAGATATAAGACACAAAGATGAACAGGGATTCGGTCTTGCGAGGGCCATGGAGGAACCAATAGAAGGTAAGGTCACACACGATCACTAACAGACAGCCAGAAACTCTCAATTACAGGGTTGAGATGTTTCTTTCGGGAATAACCCACACGTCAACCCCGCCCCAGCTCTTGTATGGACCTCATTCCGTTTTGCATATATATTCTGATCCCCGACTAAACAACTGGCTGTGCCCCTTATTGCAATTCAAGTAACACCACAGGTCTTCATTTCAACTCTACAACGAAAAGGACCTGCCTACAAGTAACACAGTGGGATTTGCAGAGTCTGTGGCTGCTATGAAAGTGGCGATGAAGGGACGTCAGCCTGATCCGAAGAGGTGCATAATATTCGAAAGTGGTTCCGGTCCTATATGGAAGGTGTTGGAGACTTGACCTTTTACCTACCGATGTTGTTAATGTGGAAATTTGTCCCTCTACTTGATATAACTCTCTACATTCTTATATCTTAAGGACCACTTTGAAACTGCAATACTCGAGTATATCAAAAACTGTCACAAAACTCTTTCGGCAAGTCCCTTAACGCCCCAGGTGACTCATATGAGATATTTCCAGGTTGAAGTCAGAAATGCCCCTGCATCTCGGCAATGATGCAAAGATGTACTCTATGAATTCTCATTGGAGTCTCTATAAAAGCTGATCCGAATGACTAACCTTGGCACTTGCTTACGCCGTCTATCACACCACTCAAACATTTTTTCACGCCCCCAACTTCGAGGCTGAGTGCTCTTGAACTTTATAAAATTAGGCTAATTGCCCATCAGGCATTTTCCATATATTAAGAGCTTATTCGTATGACTAGCCTGCCACATTTAGGTCCAACGGGCGAGGACTACCGGTATTAGGCGTTTTTCTCCAATAATGTTGAGGTGGGTCCGCGGTAACAAATGCCAAACCCACAAATAGCAGGGTAACGGCCAAGCCATGAAATCCACCCCGATAGGGCTTGCCAATCCAATACCTTTCCCATATAACGTTAGCATGATCCCATGAGAGAAGAATACCGAGGCAACCGGGTTTAAACAAATTTTTCCTTATTCACAGCAATGGAAGAGACGGGAAAACGAAAATCCACGCCTAGGTCGAAGACAGGATGCAAGAATTGCAGGTAAGCTAGCTCCCGCTCATGGCTTTGCTGTCAGTTCTGTCAATTCATCGGCTTACCTTCTCTCGCATCGTAGGCTGCGCCGGATAAAATGTGGAGAAGAACGCCCCTCTTGTTCTCGCTGCGTCAAGAGTGGCTTGAATTGCACTTTTGATCCAGAGCCCGAAAGCTCTCACGGCTCGGGTTCTTTTCTAACCTTTTCCATGAGACCCGACGAATCTGGGGCTCCGTCTGAGACTGTTGCTGGTTATGTTCCTCCGGGGCTGAAGCGAAAGATAGAAGCTCAAGCATTACGCACCCAGCGGAAATCCCGTCCAGTAACCAAACCACTGAGGTGACTATGTTTATTCTATATAATATCAGGACTGTAAATCTGACGGGAAAGCTCCAGGAATCCCAACGAGAAAACAGTAGAAGAGATACGAGATTACCGAAATGAATTGCAGCGTGTCTCGCCAACCACGACAAGTATCCCCTTCCAACTTCCCGGGAACGATGAAGAAAAGCTACATTTTTATTACTTCCGATGTGAAACTCTCCATGATCTCGGTGGACACAGGCATCTTGACTTTTGGGGAAAGACTGTCATATCATATAGTCAGGAAGAGCCAGTAGTACGACATGCTGTATTAGCTCTCAGCGCATTCCACCGCAACAGAACCTTCAACCAAGCTATATATGACAATAACTCGATGCAACAATACAACAAGGCCCTACGAGAAGTACGCAAGTTAATGGCTAGCCAGACCAACCCTCCAATTGAGATGATTTTGATTTGCTGCATGATATTTTATAGCATCGAGACGACGCGAGGAGACCACGAAACAGCATCAAAACATGCGAAGTCCGGTCTCCAAATACTAAAGCATTTTTACCCCGAGATGAGAGCAATCGGTGGCTCACTGAAAACTCTACGCAAACGAAAAGAGATTGACCGCAATCTTCTCGCCTTATTCGTTGGCACAGATTTATCACTTTGCGGTCAAGATGGTTACAACCGAGCACCAGATTTCGTAACGACGACGATAGAAGAGCGAAGCGGGAAAACCCCAACGATGCCAGCCAAATTCACAAGTGCACTCCAGGCCTCCGTCGTCTCCAACAAACTCGTCAATTGGACCTTCCAGATCCGCGCCTTAATTCTTCGACAGTGGCAGGACACTGGTATTCCCTGGGAACTTCCCCCACATTTGATAAAAGAGATAGAAATCATACAGTCCGAACTGCATCGGTGGACATGGGCGTTCCGACGCTTCGTCCAGGCCAAGAAGCTCGCAAGGGCTAGCCGAGACGAACTGGACGATATCCTTTGCCATCAACACCAAATCCTCATGTTTAAAGTCAAGTTTCCGGATCTTCTGATACCGGATCCGAAAATGTTAGCAGGGGATATAGCAAAGTCCCTTCAGATGGACTACGAAACCAAATCCAAGTACTTTGGAGAGATCCTTAGTATATTTGAAACTCTAGCCGTGGACTTTGTAGCGAAAGATGAACGGCCTCGATTTACCGTTTTCTACGATGGATCGATTAATTCCCTATCCTTGATTGGTATCGCGTCGGGGAATGATTCTATGAGACAGAGAGCTGCGAATCTGCTGAAAATCTGGCCGCAGAAATCGGGCTTGACGGATGGGAAGAGGATCGGATATGCGATTGAGAGATCTTTGGAAATTGCGAGACAGAGGAGGGAAGAATTTCCGGATGAAGATAAAGACGTCTTTCAGGATGTGATTATGAGTGTTTTGCAAGACCCCGCTTTTCAGGTTACTGGGGAGGCTATTACTCCGAGTAAGCCGCTCGCCACTTTGACTGCTCATAATGACTGAGTGTGGACGGATGCTTGGATGAAAGGGCACTCGGTGGGAGTGAATTAGCGGGTTTATCACTTTCTCGGATTACTGTCTGTAATAGGTACCGGGTTTTTGTTATGTGCCTCAAAGATAGATCAAATGATACCAATTTCCACGAATAAACTGTTAATCATGCCTTGTATCCTGATAAAATCTCTATTTACTCTCAAACTCCTCCCCCCTCAATGTCTTGGCAGAACTTAAGCGAACCAGCAACCCAGTATAAGTAAGATCATTCACTTCCCCATCAAGCAGTCGCACCTCTTTCCCACTATCGCCCCTTCATCAGCGTAAGAAAGAAATACTCAGCTAATCACGTATACACGGGTTATACTTGGTTAGGTTAGAGTAGGTTTGAGTATATAGTCTGGTTGAGTAGGTTAGAGTAGGTTTGAGTATATAGTCTGGTCGAGTAGGTTAGAGTAGTAGATTCAACTGCTTAAATATACTCAAGTGGTTATATAATATTAACTAAAGTATAAAATAACGAGTACTCTTTATTAGAATGTTAGCCCCTTAGATAGAGAGCCTTCTTCCATCCTCCTCCGAGACAGAAGAAGTAGTAACAACTCCCGACACCTTATCATCCTTACCTTTCTCTCTTAAGAAACCAATATCGAGTTGCCTCCAGTTCTCATCACTCCTCCCTTTACCCTCTGGTTTTCGTACCCCCGACATTTTTCTGGAAGCTTATCGCTGACCTTTCTACTGAATGCCGTAATTTCGTTCTTGTTGTGACACATTCCACTCCTTCAGATCACGTTCTTGTAGACTACTTAACACTCGAACTCTCACACTCACTTAGCTCCTTAACAATCGAATCATATATATAATCACTTTAATCGTACTTGTTCACAGCAGTACGCTGTTGATATCTCCCTGGGATATCGACAGATATCTTTATACCAATAGTTTTTCTTGCAGAGTTGCTTTCTGATATTTTTTTTTGAAGTCTGCTTTGTTATAGATCTTTCGACTGCTCTGACGGAAATGTTAAATATACTTGTACAAGACTTGAAAATAAGCCAGGTTCTTGTGATCTTTAGTTATTGAATAGGACGGAGACTAGATAGATAGATTCTTTCGCATCTAATAGAAGCCGAGCAGCAGATTTAACATATATAGACTCGTTCGCTTAGTATATGATTAATCTACTTACTTAATTTAATTTAATTTAAATTTATTTAACGTCCGGCGAATACAGCAAGCCTTCGTGTAGCTAGGTTCTAAACATCCCTTAATAGGGCAAAGGACGCTAGGGGGGTACCCTAGAGGTCAAGGGGGGTAGAATGGGAGACTATTCTACAAATATCAGGCTAAAGAGAGAGCCCGCTTCTGGACTGACTCTTATACATAAACAGGAAGTATTAAAGGATAAAAACAAAGGAAAGAGATTAAGGCTAGTCCGAGTTCGGCCTATTAGGGCAGATCTTAGAGTAGAAGTTGGATTTGTAGAAAAGTTCTCGAAAGAGCTTCTCTGAAAAAGGTCCGAAGAGAAGACAAGGGTCACGTTTAGCCTTAGCTATAAGTTTAGGGGCTCTTCGCTTGACTATTCGGCAAAACAGAATATGAAATCGCGACTTCTCCTTTCTACAGGAACAGTCGCTAGCCTCGAGAAGAGAATCTAGGTGGCGGAACCGGGTATGGTAGTCTGTAAAGTCCCCGTGCCCTGTTCTAGCCGCGATTAGACGACCTAGGACCTCCCTAGGGAGTTTAAGCGAGCGGGGTTTCGGGGCCCACGTCGTAAGGCCTAGGAGCCTATACATAGGGGGTAGAGTTGTTAACCAAAGCTCATTTGCTAGCTTTATACTCTCGTTGCTTACGTTCCTTCTTAGCGAGGCTATACAGAGAGTAGAAGCTGAATCCGGGCTAGTACGTGTAGCTACTCTAGCTGCTTTATCCGCAATTTCGTTTCCGGAAATCCCGATATGGCTAGGGCACCATCTAATAGCTATCTTGCCAGGGTAGGTCTGTACAAGGGCGTGGACTTTGTTAAAGACCCCTTGTGAAGTACTAGTAGTACGGTACGTAAGTTGAAGAGTAGCTTCTAGGTTGTCGAGACAGATCTAACAGCGTTGCGTTTAGGGCTAGAAGGGCGTACTTATAGCGAGTTCAAGGCCGAGAAGGGCTACTCTAGCCTCGGCGTCGTAGATCTCGAGGGTCTTACCAAACGAGAAGGACTTCGTATTAAGGACAAGGCCCCCTCTTGTGAGGTAGACCCCCCGCCTATACTACCGCCGTCGAGTCTAGAGCCGTCGGTATAGACTACTAGATCAGTAGGCGAGACTGTACTTAGAAAGTCTAGGAACCGTTCCTTATATAGGTCTTTGTCTCCCTTAGGAGTAGGTCCGCCTACTTCGAGTAAGCGTGCGTCCTGGTCGAATCCTTGGGACCACGGGGGGTCCTGAATCGGATCTATGGTCTCGGAAGTAGGTAGAACTCTTTTGTTTCTATAAAAGAGCCTAGACTTAGGGCAGGGGCTATTATAGCAGCGCCGAAGTGGGTGTTCAGGGTCTAGCCGGCGAACCCTAGCCTCTAGAGCTTCGCTGCGGCTATTAAGCGCAATGTCAGGGGCAAGAAGTCCAGACTCTAAGAGAAGCACTGAGACAGGGGTAGTCTTATAAACTAGGAGGACTACTCTAGCGTATTTGTTAACGACAAGTTGTAGTAAGTCTAGGTGACCCTTAATTCGGTTCCTAACTAGTTTATTATAACTAGTACAAGAACGGCCGGGGAACCACGTCTCGCTACTGTAATAGGCGATAGAGAGAGCACAAGTAGTAACTGCCTGCTTAAGTAAGTAGGGTGAGGAGCCACGGATCGTGTTTGTAGTACTCTTAAGTGCCTACGTGACTAGAGTAGCTTTACAGGCCATCCTTTTAACATGTCCGAGGAAGGAGAGCCTAGGGTCGAAGAAGACACTAAGCTACCTAAGCTCTTTAGTTAGGTATATAGCCTTAGTACCGACAATTATAGGAGGAGGTTATCTAATTCCTCTCCCGCTCTGTTTTCTCTTTCGGGAGAAGTGGATAAGTTTAGACTTGTCACTGTCGAAGGTAATCCCTTCCTCTGTTCCCCATTATAGTAGGCAGGAGACTTGCTCGGCTAGAGTTGTTACGTTCTCTACCTTACTTATGCTTATAGCAAGGAGAGCTACGTTATCCGCGTAACCGTACCTACGTAGGACAGGTAGAGAGCCTAGGCTAGAGGAGAAGAGGGGCTGGATATAGAGTATAAAGAGGATAGGAGAGATTAGTGATCCCTACGGTAGCCTATACTTAAGCAGGGTATTAATCCTAACTTTCCCGTCGAGCTTAATCCGGATAGACCTTTCAGAGAGGAAAGAGGTGGCCCAGGAGACAAAGCAGTTAGGCCAGCCTTGCTCACGAAGCCTCTTAATAAGCCTACCTAGAAGAACCGCGTCGAAGGCCCCCTTAATATCTAGCGTTAGAAGAGAGGCCTCTAGTTTATCGCTAAGAGCTTCTTCTATATCATAGGTAAGACAGGTAGTGAGGTCGGTAGCAGCCCGAAGAGGGAGGGCTCCAAACTGGTTAGGGCTAAGAACCTTGCTTTTAATACTAATCTAAGAAGCTTGCTTAGCGAGGAGCCGTTCTAGACCTTTCCTAAGGACCGAAAGGAGAGATATAGGCCGGTATGCTCTAGACGAGGACTTGTCCTTCTTATTTAGCTTTGGGATAATAGCTATAATCGTAGAGCGGAAGCACTTTGGATAGTAGCTAGAGTTAGTACAGCCTCTAAACAATAGGAAGATAAGATAGTAGATTCGGGGCCATGCGACTTTAAAGAGCCCTGTAACAAGCTTGTCCTAGCCAGGGGTAGTAGATACTTTACCGAGAATCGAGTCCTTAACTTCTAGGGGGGTAATCGGTGCCTATGGTAGTATACACGTTAGGACAGTAGGGGTCGACGAGGGAATATCTCTAACCTTAGCCTTGTTTGTTAGTAGCTCTTGAACTAGGATTCTTTGTTTCTCTTCTGTCGAGTATCTAGTCTACCTAGCAGAGTCCTTTAAAGGGGGGGACTTAAAGTCCCTTGTACTCTGGTGCTATTTATAGATCTTAAATACGTCCTTTGCCTCGGTAGCCTTGTTAATTAGGCTACGGAAGTGCCTTGCTTTTGTACGTCTTATCTCTTTGCGTAGCGACTTACGTAGCTTTAGAACAGTAGGGCTTCTACCTAGTCTTCGAGCTTCGCGGATCTGTGAGGTGAGAGCTCGACACTCTATATTCCACCAGGGGTGCCCAAAGCCGTGGCCAAGGCCTCGCTTAGTACTACTTTGGTACGCTCCTTGAAGCGCTTCTATAATATAGAGGGCAAGAGAGTCGAGATCCTCGTAGGCCGGGGCCTCCGGGAGCTCGTAGAGCTAGTTATAGTCGAGGCGAGTTTTAAGGGCCGAAAGGAAGGCTTCCTAGTTAAGGGACCTAAATCGTAGAGGGGGGTCCTTAGTAGCCTGCCCTCTAAGCCAGGGGATCCGAGTAAGAAGTGAGCGGTAGTCCGAGCTATATTCGAATCTTAGATTAGCCTCTGTAGAGGCACCCCTTTATAGGAGCCCGCTAGAGTAAAAGGCAAGGTCGAGGGTGTTCCCCTAGTTATATGTTTGTATACCAGGAGGGGTAAGGAGTTGAAGGCCCTTATTCTCAAGCTAGGAGGTCAGGAGGGGTACTTGTAGGCACTCTATACCTCGGTAGTCCGGTTGCTAGAGCTCGCTCTTTAGGTTAAAGTTACTAGTAATAAGAAGGTTCCTTGTATATATAATCCGAGACTATAGAATAAGCGAGAGAGCCTCTCTAGCTCCTTTTAAGCCGGGGGGAGCGTTATATATATTTAGAATACCGAGTGGGGGTCCCTGAAGGGTAGTAACTTCTAAGTAAACTAGGTCACGGCTAGGGGAACTCGAGGGAGAGAGCTAATTCGCTAGTAATCCGGCCCCCTTTCTAACGAAGGTTAGAGCTCGAGGGGGGGCGATATTCCAGTCCTAAATAGGGGCTAAGCATTCGTAATTTGGGTAGCGTCTTATAATCCGTCTATAGATCTATTACTTATAGACGTAGGGCTCTTGTACAAGTATAATATCGGCTCGATACTAATAGGCTGCTATTAGAGCTTGCTCTTAGTTGTCTACAGAGAAATGTACATTAATTTGTACAACTAGGAGGCTACGGCTTCTGCTTAGTCCCTGTTGTCCACTCATTATTAGGTAGGTAAGGAGGGACTAGGAGTAGTAAGCGCCGGGTTCTCGGGAGGGGCAGCTAAGGCCTCTTTAGAGGGCGGGAAGCCAGGACGGGTAG
The DNA here is from genome assembly GCA_900536445.1 of Hymenoscyphus occultus. NCBI lineage: Eukaryota > Fungi > Ascomycota > Leotiomycetes > Helotiales > Helotiaceae > Hymenoscyphus > Hymenoscyphus occultus. The sequence goes on from UNPT01000177.1 coordinate 93,086, forward strand.
TAGTAGTAGGTGTAGTTAGGTTAGCCATGTCTATATCGACTAGTTGGTAGGGGGAGTCGTCTTCGCTACGAAGACGCATTTCGTTATAGGCTTTGATAATAGCTCGCTTATTCTCGACGGAGGGGGGGGTAGGGGACTTCGGGCGTAATTGACAGCCAGGGAAGTCCGCTGGGTAGGGCCCTTGACAGTAAAGGCATTTAGCTTTACACTGTACGTGGGTATTACACCTTGGGTGGTTAGTTTCGGAGTGTTCAGTGCTGCTACAGACTCGGCAGCGTTCTTTCTTGCCGCAGACTCTAGCATTATGCTAGTCCTAGCATCTAGAGCATTGAATACTCTTGTACTTCTTCGGGAGAGGTCTATAGTATACCCGTCTACCGAGAAGGTGAGCCTCTCCAGGGTTAATCTTTCTAGCATCGGATTCTTTAAAGTAGACGGTCTAGGTAGTAAAAGGGTCCTCGTTAAGACGAGAGTCCTCGGTTATGATCGCTCTAGCCGGGGTAACCTTAAGCGTCTCCCCGACGACATTAATAATATCCTCTTGTGTTGTAGGGCGGAGAGTAGTAGTTAGTCCTCCCTGGTCGTCTATAAACACTGACTCGATAGTTCTAGGGATACAAGAGAACCGAAAGGGGGCCCAGCTAATAGATTGCTCGATTCTAGCAGCGCCGAAAAGAGTCTGGATGTTCGCTTTCTTTGTTGTAAGCAAAGTTTGTAAGGCACTACTACTAGAAGCTGTAATAGCAAAGCCAGATGGTACAGGGAGGACTCCTTGGACTAGGTCTTTACAACCAATCCGAGGCGTCCGGAGAGCAGAGTAGACAGCGTAGCTCGAGAGTTTTCGGCCGGGGGCGTCTAGGGCAAGGCGGACAAAGAGACGCAGGTCTTCTTTCTTTTGGGAGTCTTTGTTTATAGCCTGGGAGGGTCGAGGGGGGTTGAGCGAGGGGCCGACTCGCTTGCTCTGGGGGGCAGGGTCGGATGAGGCTGGCTTGGCACCTACCAGGGCAGATGTAGTCCGTGTATAGGAAGATTTTTTGGGGGGAGCCAGAGAGAGGGAGAGCGACGGGACGACGTCTCTATCGAGGGTATAGAGTGGGGAGGGGAGTCGGGGTTATTGTATTAGAGGAGGGGGCCCGCTAGTTGTGTAGGCGAGCTGGAAGTCGAGACAAAGAGAGCTAATCTGGGTACAGAGAGCTCGCAAGGAGGGGAGAATATCCGCTGGAGCGCTGTCGAGAGCTGTACTAAGGTAGGTATCGACTGCCTCTGCAGTCCCTCCAAAGAATAGCTGTCCGACTTTGCTTCTCTCAAGCACTTTAGAGGTGCCGGAGACGAACTGAGC
>UNPT01000704.1:0-15140 GCA_900536445.1 Hymenoscyphus occultus
CGAAAAAAGCTTGTCCTCAAGCTTGTAGGCATCTCTATATTGTCGTCTAATTCCTTATACGAATCTAATCTATTCTCCTAAGCCTTAATCTATTCCTATAGTCGACGCGGGGGTCCTAGCTCTATAGGATATTATAAGTAGAAGCTTCTAAGTTTATATAGCGAGTACTTAAAGTCTAATACCGGGTACTATTCTAGGTCCTTGTCATGCCCTACCTATTTAGCTCTATAACATAGTATATTTCTTATCTTTTTTACTATAATTAGCTATTCTACTTCCTACTCCTCGTTATCTATAATCTATATCGGTGGCGGTAGCTTATTTACTTGTCCTGGTAGAGGGTCGTCTAAGGCTTTTCGTAGGCGGTCTATTAAGAATACAGGGTGTATTTTTATAGATGCTAGCAGCTTAACCTTATAGGAGTGTCCTACTTTTTTAATCACTTCGTATAGACCTACTATTTAGTGGTCTAACTTATAACTCGGGCGCTCTATCTTCTAGTTCTTTGTAGATACCTAGACCTTATCCCCTACGTCGAAGTCTACTTCACGTCTATATAGGCTAATATCCCTTCGTTTCTTGTCTTGCGCTTCCTTTATAATTATACGCGCTACTTCCTATACTTCTTAAAGCTTTTTGACCACTCGCTATACTTCTTCTTAATTTAGCTTCTCCTTTACTATAGCCGCGTCTAGCGTGTCCTAGTCAAAAGAGGTACGAGGGGGGTAGGTATTAAGGAGCTTAAAAGGCGATATCCTAATACTCTCGTAAGGTAGCGTTAGCTAGGCGTAGTCTATAATAGGTAGGAGTTTAGACCAATTGTCCTAATAGTAGTTAACAAACGGGCGTAGGCGCTAATTAAGATACTAATTTATAATCTCTGTCTGTCCGTCTGTTTAGGGGTAGAAAGCTATAGAGAGTTTAATCTAGATCCCTAGTATATAATAGAACTTGTTCCAGAAGTTAGAGATAAACTAAGGTCCTCGGTTAGACACCATTGTCTATGGCGCTCTACGATACTAATAGACATACGATATGTATAGCTGGGCTATGTCCTTAGTAGTTGTAGTCTTATAACAAGGGACGGATGTGCTTTACTTACTTAGACGATTAACTACTACAAATACTACGTCGTACCCGTGTTTGTCTCTTAGTATTGACTTGAAATCTATACTAATATACTGTCTAGGCCGGTCCGGGACTAGTAGCGGGTATAGGAGTCCTGGCGTCCGGTCTCGAGGAACGTAGGCTCGCTTATAAGCGTGACAGTTATAGATATACTAGGTCACGTCTTAGGCAAGTCCTTTCTAGTAGTACTTCTGACTAAGGATACGTGTCGTCTTTGTCTTACTAGGGTATATAGAAGAGATCTGATCGTGTGCTTCTCGAATTAAATCGGCTACTAGGGTATCTTGTGTAAGAACTACTAAACGTCCTTAGTAAAGTAGAAGTCCGTTGTCTAGCTGGAAGTCACCTGTCTAGTCCTCTGCTTACTTTCGTAGAGCGACAAGTGATTCTGCTATACGATTAGCTATTAAGATTCGCTCTACTAATTAACTTGGCTCGCGTATCGCTCGCTTCGTCTAAGAGAGCGAGCTCTAGGCTATTGTTCTCTAGGATCGCTAGGTCAAGTTGTTCTAGCTGTAGCAAGGCCTTAGTACAGATAAATACTTTAAGCTCGTCCTAGGGACCGACGTCTTACTCTCTTCGTAATAAAGCATCTACTTACGTATTGTCCTTGCCTGCCTAGTATATAATCATAAAGGAATATTAAGAGAGCAGTTTAGCCTAACGAGCCTAGCGGCTAGTAAGCTGTTTAGTTATTATAAAATACTTAAGTGCTTTGTGATCTATATACACCTTAAACCGAGAAGGCGTACTTTATAGTTTAGGACGCTAGTAGCCTAGGGAGCGTATAATAGCTAGCATTTCCTTGTTGTAGATCTCGTAATTATATTCGGCGGGAGCTATAGTCTTTGAAAAGTAACCTACAGGATACTATTCACCGTTAGGGTATAATAAGAGAGGATACTAGCTACTACTCTATTAGATACATCTGTTTCTAGCTTACATTCTAGCGTAGGATCGTAGTGTCGTAGAAGAGGGGATAAGACAAGACGTCGCTTGAGTTCCTAGAAGGCTTGTATATAGGAGTCGTTAAACACAAAGGGAGTTATAGCTTTTGTTAAACGCGTAAGTAGCTTAGCGATAATACCGTAGTCTCGGATAAAGCGTCTATAGAAGTTATAAAAACCAAGGAAAGACTAGACTCCTTTGACTATACTCGGCTCCTTCTACTCGTGTATTATAGACACCTTGTCAGGGTCTACTTTAATACTGTCTATACTAATTATAAAGCTAAGGTACTTAGTACAAGTAACGCTAAATTCACACTTCTTGATATCTGCCTATAGGCTAGTATCTCGAAGTCTCTAGAGGACTTTTTACACGTGTTTATTATACTTAAGAGGGTTGTCGGAGTAAATAAGAATGTTGTCTAAGTAGGTAGTACAGAAGTCGTCTAGGTAGTTGAAAAGTACGTTATTTATATAGCGCTAGTACGTTAGAGGACTATTCGTAAGACTAAAAGGGAGTACTTTGTACTTATACAAGCTATACCTAGTACGGAAAGTCGTTAGGTCTTCCGCGTCTAGGTATATCCGGATACGGTGAAAAGCCTAACGGATATTAAGCTTTGTAAAGATCTTTGTATTAGCAAGGTAGGCAAGGGTCTCGTCTATTAGCAGTAAGGGGTAATAATCCTTGCGGGTAAGAGCATTAAGCTTACGGAAGTCGATATAGAAGCGTAGGCTACTATTTAGCTTGCGTACAAAGAGAGTGGGTAAGGCAAAGGGAGCTTAGCTTAACTTAATAAATCCCTTGTCCAGGTTCTTAACTATATACTACTTAATCGCTTTAAGCTTATCTACTAACTAATAATAAAGCGGGCTATATCTAAGGGTGTTTAGAGCTTCTAGCTCAATTCGGTAATCGTACTAGCAGTAAGGCGAGAGCTTGTCTAATACTGCCTTTGAGAACACGTCCTCGTATAAGCTATACTATAAAGGCAGCTTGTCCTTGATCTCCTGGACCGTTGCTTGGTCATCTTCGAGAATCTCTTTCTCTTGGATCGTCCGGTCTAACTTATATAGGCTAGTAGAAAAGAACTCATTCTCTTTTCGTCGTAGGTGAAAGTAAAATCCGTTTACACTAATATAAGCGATGTCTACTAAAGGCAGGGATTACTAAACTAACGAGTCCGGCGACAAAGCTCATCTTTTTTCACGAACTAGATTTTTTGTTCTAAACGATCTAGTTACTTCTGCTTTAGACTAAAGCGCTAATTTCCTTCCGAGGACATGTTCTCTCGAGCCCAGCCCCCCCTGTCTCCTACCCCCTTTAACAGGGGGGAAAAAGGGGCAGGGAATCGCCCCCTCCCTCCCCTACCTAACATCTAGGCCCAATTCGTCTCTAGTACCTCAAAGGTACTAGAGAGGAGCAAGGTCGGACAACTATTCTATGGTGGGACTATAGAAGTAGTCGATAACTACCTAAGTCTAATTGTCGACCGCGCTCTAGCGGATATACTCCCGTCTCTATTAGAACTCTGTAACCAAATAGCGACCCTCTGCCTCTCGTTCTACCACGTATATATAACCGGCACCCTACCTCTTACAAACCAGCCCCCCTAGCAACTTACTCCTCTCCGTATCCTAGCTAGGAATAACGCCCCTACCCAACTCTCCCCCCCTCCGTCTCCCTTAAAAAAATATTCCTTCGCACGGACCACTAAAGCCTTAGTAGCCTCGAAGCTAGTTACGAAGCTAGCCTCGAAGCTAGCCTCGTTATACGCCTCTGTACTTTAAAGTAAACAAAACAACACCTCGCTTATCCCTCCTTAGTCTACCCAGGTCTCTAAAAGACTAAAAAAGAGGGACGACCTCCGTATCTTTGTCCGCCTCGCCCCTAACGCCCCTAAGCGTAGACTATCTAGCTACGCTATTCTTTCGGCCCTCCGTAACCCTAGAATTAGATGTAAAGACCTTGTTCAAGGGGTACTCCCTATCGCTTCTAGATTCGCTATAACTACTACTAGTAATAGCGTATAATAGATTCTTCTGTCCTCAAAGAAGGCTAGTATTTAGACCCTGTTCCGTGCCGCTCGTATTAAGTAGTCTACAAATTAGGCTCTATTCCGAGCTTCCCTGATTCCTAGAAACATCGAGTTAGTAGAACTCGACGAGCGAGGCGGGATTATAACTACCCTCCGACCTACTACTTAAGAGGATATTATCCTAGTATTAAAGGAAGCTTTTAAAGTTGCGCTAGCTAGAGCGATCCTTACCGAGAACTCTCGACTAGACGAGAACCCCTATACTTCTTAGAACATCTTCTTTAAAGACTCCGACGCCGAGACTATAAATGGCTTCCTAGGGGAGGTTAACCTCTTTAGTACCCGAGCCTACCTTCGTCCTATTCTAAAGAAGGTTAAGATTATCTAGTGTACTAGATACTAAGACTAGTATAATACTAGAGTCTATAGGAGGAAAGAACGATGCCGGGCCTACGGTAGTAATAACTATTCCGAAGCAAACTACCCAAGGTATATTATCTATACCTAGTATAAGACTAAATGCCTTTACTATTAAGGCCCTCACGTAGTAGACGATCCTAGGTGCTAACTACGCCCTAGGCCGATAGGCCACTACTCTACCGAGAATAGGAAGACTATTATTTAAGGCTATAACGAAATGCGCCTCCGAAGCGAGGAAGACTCCCCCTATCAGCTCTCCGACACTAATATAGGCGACCCGGCGACCCCTATTAGCACTGCCCTAGCTCTCCTTCCTGTCTATAGCTAGGCTCCCCCCCTTAGTAGGTCTAGTCCTTCTTCCCTCGGCCCCTCCACACCTACCCTTCTATGAGTAGGTATCGAGGAACAAATATTAGCCGTAGTCTATAGATCCTATAGATTAATATATATAGGTACGCGTCCTACTAGGAACTTATCCTGTAGACGGCCTACGAGAACCGAGTCGATATTGTTCTTGTCTAAGAGCCGTATATCTACGCTTAGCTTACCTAGTAGATTACAAGGAGACACCCGAACTACGACTACCTTACACTGATTTAGGATTAGAATCTAGGTCTTTTACGGGCCCTTACCTTTATTCGGAAGGGCGTTAAGGTTCTAGCGAATCAGCTTCTACCCTCTTACTCCCTTTTACAAGACCTTGTTTACCTCGAGATCCCGTCCCTTTAAGGACCCCCGCTTAGTATACTTAATGTTTATAACGCACCTATAGGGGCTAGAGGGGCTAGAGAGGTACTATCCCTAGTTCTCTGCTCGGGGATAATATATACTAGGAACCTACTTATAGCCGGAGACCTTAACTTAAAAAGCGAGCTCTAGTAGCTAGACTATATTAGCTAAGAGAGCGCCCAGGCCTCCCTCCTTACTACGTAGGTTAAAGAGAAAGGTCTATAACTCTTAACTCTGCTAGGCGCGTAGACTTACAACCTTAGGAATACCCTCGATCTAGCGTTCTGCTCTAGCGCCCTTCTATAAAGAGGAGCCTTTATAAACGTTAACCTAACTTTCGAGTACGGCTCCGACCACCTCCCTGTCCTAACTCGCCTACCCTGGATAGGGGGCCTAGCCGAGAAGGATCCTCTACTTCGTCTTAGCACCTTAGACAAGGAGGCCTTTCTAGCTACCCTAGAGACTCGCCTATACTTAGATTAGCTATTTAAACTCGTAGAGGCCCCGCTAGACAGAGAACTTAATAGCCTAGCTCTATATATCGTAAACGCGCTATAGGGCGCCTACTATAGTAGCGCAAAGCGAGGCTTAGGGCATAGCTTTGGTTACCCTTAGTAGAGTATAGAGTGCCGATCCCTCTTATCCTAGATAAGGGCGGCCCGGTAGGAAGGAAAAGACTAGATAGTTACTATACTATAGAAAGAACTTCGGAGGGAAATACAGAGGGCGAAGAGAAGTCACTTCCAAGACCTGATTAATAAGGCGACCGAGACTAAGGACGTCTTTAAGATCTATAAATAGTACTAGAGTATAGGGGTATATAAGTCCCCCCCCCCCTAAAAGACTTATCTAGTCGCCTCGGTTATATAACAGAGGAGAAACAGAGGATTCTAGTTTAGGAACTCCTTACAAATAAGGCCGAAATAGGGGTTATTCCCTCGACTACACCAATAGTACCGACCTATAGACTCCCCTGGGCCCCTCTAACCCCCCGCGAGGTAAAGGAGTCGATCCTCGGTAAGGCCTCGACCGCCCCTAGGGAGGACGAGCTTATTACAGGGGTATTTAAGATCGCTTAGCCCCGGATTAGGCACGTTGTCTTTACCCTGTTCTAGGGTTGTATTAACTCTAGATACTACCCAAAATACTTCCGCTTAGCGATTATAGCTATTATCCCGAAGCCGAATAAGAAAGACAAGTCCTCGCCTAGGGCTTACCGCCCTATCTCCCTCCTCTCGGTTCTCGGCAAGGGGCTCGAGAGGCTCCTTGCTAAGAGAGTCTCCTAGATTAGTATTAAGGAGGGAGTACTCGGACTAAACCAGTTCGGGGCCCTCCCTCTTCGCGTAGCTACAGATCTTATAACGTACCTTACTTACGATATCGAGGAAGCGCTAAGCGAGAGACTAGAGGCCTCACTTCTTACGCTAGATATAAAGGGGGCTTTTAACGCTGTTCTCCCGGGCCGTCTTATAAAGAGACTTAGGGAACAGGGCTGGCTAGACTACTTTATCTCCTAGGTTACTTCTTTTCTCTCTAATAGAATAGTCTGTATTAAGCTTAACGGGGAGGTCGGGGTAACTACGCCTTTAAAGTATAGGCTCCCTTAGGGATCGCCGATCTCTCTAATCCTGTTTATACTCTATGTTCAGCCCCTCTTTTCTTCTAGCCTAGGAGACCTTCTAGTCCTTAGGCGGTTTAGATATGCCGACGACGTCGCCCTTCTTATAATAAGTATAAGTAAGACTAAGAACGTTAACTCCCTCTCTAAACAAGTAACCTATCTACTCTAATAGGGTATAGATAAGGGAATTACCTTTGATAGTAATAAGTCCGAGTTAATTCACTTCTCCCGTAAAAGAAAACAGAAGGGTTATAGTATCCGTTAACCCTTGCCTATTATAGTTAGTAATAAGACTATCTCCCTAACCTAAGAGCTCCGCTGGCTTAGTATCTACTTTGACCTAAGGCTTTCCTTCCTTAGCTACGTTAAGCGAATAGCGGGGAAAGCTACTATAGTTACTTAAGCTCTAAAGAGTACGATAAACATAGTTCGCGGCTCCCCTCTACACCTCCTAAAACAGGCGGCTACCGCCTATGTTCTCTCTATCGTATACTTTAGTAGTAAGACCTAGTACCTAGGCCGGTCTAAGACTAGAGGGTCGATGTCTTAGTAAGTTAATAACCGAATCGGTAAATACCTTGACCTCCTTAGCTAGGTTATAAATAAGTACGCGAGAGTTATTCTACTGGTCTATAGGACTACCCCCTCCTTAGTCCTCCTTCTCGAGGCAGGACTACTCGCCCCGGAAATCGCTCTTATAGGACGTAGCGAGGCCCTAGAGGCTAGAACTCGACGTCTTAACCTAGACAACCCCCTCCGGCGTTGTGCCAGCTTGCCCTGCCTTAGCTCTAGGCTCTTCTATAGGAATAGGCGGGCCCTCCTACCCTCCGAGTCTATAGACCCGATCTAAGATCCCCTATAGACCCAGGGTTTCGACCGCGAAGCCCGTCTTACTACTATAGGCGGTCCGACCCCTATAGAGGACAAGGATACATATAAGGAGCGCTTCTTAGAATTCCTAGCTACTATACTACTTACCGACCTAGTTATCTATATAGATAGCTCTAGGCTAGAAGACGGGAGTACCGGGGGTAGAGTCTACCTTACTCGGGGTAGCTCTATCCTTAGCACGAAGTCCTACCCCTTTAGGCAGACCCTAGAGATATATAACGCCGAGGCTAGAGCCGCTCTACTCGGCCTTGAGCTCGCTATAAGGTCCCCCTCCTAGACCCAGGCTCAGCGCTACTAGGTCTACCTCGACAATCTAGAAGCCACGCTTCAACTCTCCTTCCGCTCGGTAGGGACCTCCTAGGAGGTCTTTAACAAAGTCTATTCCCTTACTTAGCAATATCCGGGCAAAGTAGCCTTTCGTTAGTGTCCGAGCTACATTAGGATATACGGGAACGAAGTCGCAGACAGGGCCGCCGGCGTCGCCGCTCGCGCTATTCCGAATAGCCCTCCCCCCCTTTGTATAGCCTCGCTTAAGAGATAGGTTAAGGAGGAAAGCTCTAGGCTGGCTAACAATCTCTAGCGTACTACCCTTCCCCCCCTTTATAAGGACCTAGGGGTTATAAGATAGGTTCTAAAACCTCGGTCCCTTAAGCTCCCACGCAAGGTTCTCGGGCGCCTAATAGCGGCTAGAACTAGCTACGGGGACTTTACTATTTACTACACCCGATTCTATTACCTCGATACTCTCTACGAAGCCGGAGACTGCTCCTATAGCAAGGAGAAGACATAATTCCACCCTCTATTCTGCCGAATAGCTAAGCGAAAGATCCCTGAACTTATAGCGAAAGCTAAACGTGACCCTCGCCTTCTCTTTGGCCCCTTCTCGGAGAAGCTTTTTAGAGAGTTCTTCTATAAATCCAACTTCTACTCGGAGATTTGCCCTATACGGCCGGCCTCCGACTAGTCCTTTTACTACCTTCTTTTAGTCTTCCTATTATATTTACCTGTTTAGTTACTAGGGCTTGTCTAGAAGCGGGCCTGCTCCTTTCTCTGTCACCTGTAGAGTAGTCTTGTTTCTATACTCCCTGTTACCTAGGGCACCCCCCTAGCGTCCTTTGCCCTACCGTGGGATTTCTAGAACCTAGTTACGAGTCGGCTAGTTGTATTCGCCGGACGTTAAATAAAATAAAATTAAATTAAATTAGAAGAATATAAAAGTAAGAAAGGTTTAAGTAGTCTAATAAAATAAACTAGCTTAGGTTATCTTCTTTAAAGTAGGTAGTAATTATTATTATTTTAATTATTATTTTATATATTAAGTACTAAGGACTATTACTATATCTTCTTTTTATATATAAGTATATACTAGTACTATTAGAATAGTTAGAGATACTATTTATAAGTTAGTATAGCTTACTTTATAAATAAATATTACTATAGTACCAGTTTTACTTAGACTTACTTAATTACTTAATAAAATCCTTCGACTATTCTATTAATATTTCTAATAAATATAGTTAACTATAGTTACTTATATTATATTAAGTATAGTTATTACTAAGGTATATAGTATTTATAATATCTATAGGTTAATACTAAGATACTTATATATATAATATATCCTTTTTCTTGAATCAGGTTTTTTGTTCTAAATAACCTAGTTACGTCTTCTTTCTACTAAAGCGTCTATTCCCTTTCAAGGGAATGTATTCCCGAGGAGCTACCCTCTCCCCTACCCCCTATATCAGGGGGGGAAGGGGGGCGCCGACCGCCCTCCTCCTCCTCTACTAAGTATCCAAGCCCAATTCGTCTCTAGCACCTCTAAGGCACTAGAGAGGAGCAAAGTCGGACAGCTGTTTTTCGGTGGGACTACAGAGGTAGTCGATACCTACCTAAATACGGCTCTTGACCGCGCTCTAGCGGATATTCTCCCCTCTCTTCGTACTCTCTATAACTAAATTACGACGCTCTATATTGATTTTCAGCTTGCCTATGTCACGGGTTACGTGCAAAGTGTACAGTGCAAGTAAAAGGTAATGTATTTCCAAAGAGAATAAGCTGAAGAGAGAAGAGAAGAGAAGAGAAAGCTCTTTGTACCGGTGAAGTCTCTGATACTTGGTCAGAGCTTCTTGTTCTAAGCGTTGGCAATAGAGCGGTAAGGTACAAAAAGGGGGAAAGGCACGTGCGTGTGCACGGCTACTCTATAGCCGTGCTTTATCCTGGGTACTAACCTATTACATTACCCCCCTTCTCACTTTCGTACACGCTTCCCTCTTGTACGAGGTCCTCCATCGTGTCGCGTTAGCGCCTCTTCCCATTGGTCTAGTATAGTCGTCTCTTGTAGCGCTGAAGCCGGCTCCCATGTAGGCCTAGCATAGTCTTTCCATTTAACAAGATATTGCTTCCTCTTCCTATTACTTGATTTCTCGTCTAGAATCCTCTCCACCTCCTATTCTTCTTCTTTACCAACGATTACTAGTCCTGGTTACAAGTCGTCTTGAACTTGTCCTAGAAGTAGGTCATCTGAGGCTGCTCGGAGAAGTTGGCTGTGGAATACATTATGAACTCTAGGGGGTGTATTAAGTCTATAGCTATAGGAGCCTATAATTTCAATAACTATAAACTTAGCGTACTTAGCATCAAGTTTCTTTACTAGTCGATCTATGCGTATATTAGCTAAGTTCAGCCAGACTTTGTCCCCTACTTTAAACCCTGGAGACTATTGCCTTTTTCGATTTGCTACTTCTTATTAAGTTTGCTGAGCTACTGCCATTAATGCCTAGGTCCATTCTCTTGCTTCCTTTAGCTTCCGGACTATTACATCCGCTGCTTAGATTGGGGAGTTCCTAGCTTAAAGAGGTCCCAGGTCTGCCTTTAAATCCAAAGGATCTAAATTATACCCGTGGGACAAGAAAAACGGGCTTACTCCTATTAAAGCTACGTTCCGCCCTTTTACCCCTAGTTGAGCAGAGGGTAGTATATCGTACTAATTATCCTGAGCGTAGGAAACAAACATCCGTAGGTAGGTTTTAAGAGTTTGATTTATTCGCTTAGTAGAGCTATCTGTCTCAGGGTAGCCAGCTGTCGATAGCCTCCTTTGAATCCCTAGAAGTTAGCAAACTCTTGTCTACAAGGCCCCTACAAATTGTATGCCTCTGTCTAATACAACCGCTCTTAGGACCCTATGCTAGCTATAAACGTTCTGTATAAACCACTTTACTACTGTCTCTGCTTTAATATCTAGTAGTCCATCAAAGACTACATCTTTACTTAACCTATCTATAACAACAACAATATTTGTATAGCCTCTACTCTCTAGAAGTTCGACGATAAAATTAATAGAGAGCTCTTACTAGACCTGATCAGGAATAGGTAAGGGCTTCAGAAATCCCTGCCTCCGGTCCCTCTAAGCTTTGTTTACTCTACACTTATCGCAATTTCGGACAAATCTTCTAACATCTTACGACAGTCCTGGCCAGAAATAGCCTTGTGATAGAACAGCTACTGTCCCTTCTCTTCCTAGGTGCCTACATATAATTAAGTCGTGGACCTGCTGGATCATCTTAGTACGTAGCTCTCTAGAGTCTGGCACCTAGCGCCGGTTTCTAAAGAAGAGCTTCTTTATTACTGATACTTCGCATTTAGTAATAGAGACTCGGAGCTTTAGCTCAATTAGGAACAGTCTTCTCCCTTCTTGTACAGCTTACAGCGCTTTCTTATATCCTTTGTCTCCTTCTTTAGCTTCCGCCTAAAGTAGTTCTAGTTCGGAGGGCTAGGGGGTATTGTTGTTGTCTATTACAAGCTGTTCGAGTACGATTAGCGTTTCTAGGTCTTCTAGTATAGGTAGTGTTATTGCCCTTGATAATAATCGAAGTGTAACCGGGGATACTCTTATACAACCTACTACAAGTCCCTTAATAGCTTCGGGTTTTAGTAGTTATACCTTGCGATACTGTAACCTATCATCGCTACTATCGGCCGGCATATCTTGTTCCCTTCTTAATAGAGCGTCTACTCGTTTGTTCTCCTTTCCTGGAATATAGCTAATTGAGAAGTTATAGTGTGATAGTAGTAGTGACCATCGCATTTAGCGTTCCGTAAGTTGTCGTACTGTTATAAAGTACTCTAGGTTCTTATAGTCAGTTCGAATTTAAAAGTGCTTTATAGAGCGTAGGTCTACGTCCTATTCTTCTAGACATCTAACAATTACTAGCATTTCCTTGTCGTAGATTTCGTAGTTATACTCCGTAGGTACGTTCTTCTTTGAGAAGAATACACAGGGGCGTAAAACTCCCTCTTCGTCGAACTATAGAAGTATACCCCCTATTGCCTACCTAGACAAATCGCACTTAATAACTATCTCTCTCTTAGAGTTAAACTAGACAAGTGTAGGAGCTTGAGTAAATAAGTACTTTAGCTTTTAGAAGGCTTTCTCTGCTTCTTCTGTCTAAGAGAAGGATTAATCTTTATAGGTGAGTTTGGTCAGAGGAAGTAAGATCTCTGAGTAGTCCTTAATAAAACGTCGGTAGAAGTTTATAAAGCCTAGGAAGCTCCTGACTCCTTTTACGCTCTTTGGTGCTTACTACTCGAGGATGGCCCTAACTTTTGCTAGGTCTATTCGTACCCTATAAACTATGTCGATAATAAAACCTAGGTACTTTGTTGATTTTACCTCAAACTTACATTTGTTAATATCTAGCTATAGGCCTGCCTCCCGTAGTCGTAGGAAGACTTTTCGTATATGTTCTCGGTGTTAATAGAGGTCCCTATTTGTATAGATTAGAATATCATCTACATACGCGGAATAAAACTTGTTAAGGTAATCCTGTAGCGCCTAGTTAATATATCGTTAGAATGTACTTAGAGCATTTACTAGTCTAAAGGGGGTAACTATCTATTCGTAGAGGCCGTACCTTGTTCGGAAGGCAGTTTTCTACTCGTCCCCCTTCATAACCCGAATCTTATAAAACGCAGCTATAACGTCGAGTTTTGTAAACCACTTCGCTTGGCCTATACTTCGTAGCGTCTCGTAGATTAATAGGAGGGGGTAGCGGTCCTTCCTTGTAATCTGGTTTAGGCCACGGTAGTCTATATAGAAACGTAGTCCACCTCCAGGTTTTCGTATAAACAAGACTAGCGCCGACGCCGGAGAGTTACTTACTCGGATAAACTGTTTATTAAGTAACTTCGTAAGAGTCTGTCGGAGTACTAAAAGTTTGTCCTTCGACATGTTATAAAGAGGTCCCCATAGTACTTGTGGTTCCTTGCCGTTCACCTGTTCTAACTCAATCTTGTGGTCTATACCTGGTCCCCGGAGTAGAGGTAGTGTATCTGCTTTCGCTTAGCTGTAAAGGTCTAGGAACTTATGATATTGCTTTGGGAGTGTTATACGAGGGTCTGTCTTCTTTTTCTTTACTAGGGCTTTCTCGATATCTACTATACTAGCTATAAACACTTCTATCTAATGTTTTCTCTTTCCTCTAGTCCATCTCGTAAAGGCTACTACTAATATTTCGATATAGTCTAGAGCTAGTTCCTTATAGTTACGAGCTCGGTTATAAACCACAGTGTTTATAGATATAATACAAAGCTATAATTCTAGGCCGTTAATTCGTACATCTTGTTTCATAATCCAAGGTATGCCTAGGATCATATTATAGTCTACTAAGCGGGGTGCTATATAATAGAAAATTCGTCTTTCCTAGTATCTATTAATATCTAGTAGGAAGTACGCTACTTCTATAACCGTTCCTCCTATTTCCTGGTCAAAAGCCGTAAGGCCGATAGGCCTGATTTTCATACGCGGGAGATTATAGCGAGTAGCAAAGTGAGAGTTAATAAGACTATATAATAAAGAACTAGTATTAACTAGAGTCTTTGCAAAACAATTTTTATTAAGTAAAGCTAATATAATAAAAGGAACACTATCTATTAAATTCTTCTTAAACTCTTTCTACTCCTTAACTACCTCTTTCTCTATATACTTCTAGTAGCGTCTTTTCCTAGAAGCTATTCTTTTCCCGACTCTTCGGAGTTATTATCTCCTTCCTCTTTAGCCTTCCTCCTATCGCTTGTAGAGGGAGATATCAATAAGATTTGTATTACTATTTTTCTACTATTTGTAGACCTTTTATTAGATAGTTATACTCGGTAGCCTCTTGAAAAGTAATCTGCGCTACCGTAACGGAGGCAGAGACCTTGATCTCTTCTCCGGGCCATCTCCTTATCTAATCCCTAGGGAGCCTCCCTATTGTTGGTCCGAACTCTATATACACCTGTTATAACTATGTCCTCGCTTACTGTTTGCTGGGTTTAGCTTCTTTGTTAGAATGGCCTCTAATTCTAGCTAGTCGTACAAGCTTTAAGTTCCTCTTATTAATCACCAACAAGCCTTAATTAGGCATAGTAGTCTATGTAGGTTTCTACTTCTAGGGTACTAATAAGACCTCTTATGATTAAAGTTAACAGAGTCGCTTTAAGGAGAGATTTCTTAATCATATCCGCCTATCTATATCCTTCGGCTTCGAGAAGAAGACAGTCGAATTCTGTAAGGAATTCTGAGATAGGCTTCTTGCCTTACTCTAGAGTATTAAGTTTACTTAGGGCTTTTTATATACTTCTTGGGTCTTAAAAAAGTGTTCTTATCTACCTAACTAGTCCTAGGACAGTTAGAGACTTATTATTCTTTATTGTCTTTATCTATGGCCAAATCTTAGCAGCGGCTTCCCCTTCTAGTCGTCCAAATGCGTACCAGACCCTCTCTTTCTCACTTCTAATAGTAGCTCCGTCTATATCGAGTTTAGCTTCGAGCTGACCTTTAAACTAGGAGTAAAGTATTAGGTCGGTACCTGAGAATTTCGCTACATTTGGCAGGCGTGGCTTTAGACGTGCTGCTCGACTTCCTATCCTAGGAGTTTGGCTAAACTGTGGAGGTCCTTGTAGCAAAGGTGGGGTAGAGGTAGCGGTAGGAGTACTCTCGCTTAGAGCGTCGATTCTTACTGCTAACGTAGCCATTGTTGTATTCTGCGATTGAACATACGCTTCGAACCAAGGGGGGGCTGACATAGCTGGGTTCTGTTCTTGAAGTAACGGTGCTGAGTTTCCTTCTGTTGTAACTCCCTCTATTATATGTTGTTTTTGTCTTTTTAGTACTTTTTCTTATGGTTGCGATATCCGATGCTTCCGTGTGACCAGAGGTTTTTCGTTTTCTTGCATATAGTATCGTTGTCGTGGTTTTTAGTTCAGAGTACTGGCTTACTCGTTTTCGTGGGTCTTCAGTTCAGAGTACTGGCTTACTCGTTTTCGTGGGTCTTCAGTTCAGAGTACTGGCTTACTCGTCGTCGTAGGTCTTCAGTTCAGAGTACT